>JAQZBX010010026.1:27549-45133 GCA_029593785.1 Cabassous unicinctus
TTTTTTTTTTTTTTTTTAGGAGGTACTGAAGATTAAACCCAGGACCTCATACATGGGAAGCAGGCACTCGACCACTGAGCTACATCTGCTCCCAAAATTATATTATTATTATTTTTTATTATTTTTATTTATTTATTTATTTATTTATCCCCCCCTGCTGCTTGTGCTCGCTGTGTCCATTTGCTGTGCATTTTTCTGTGTCTGCTTGTCTCCCTTTGTTGGGTCATCTTGCTGCATCAGCCCACCGCGCCGCACGGGCCGGCCTGCCCTCACCAGGAGGCCCCAGGAATCGAACCCGGGGCCTCACACATGGTAAACGGGAGCCCTATCGATTGAGCCACATCCGCTTCCCCCAAAATTATATTATTGCATCAACAAAAGTAGATGATATTCTACTATAGACTTATTGTGATTCTAGCAATGGAAGAACTTATATCATTGATGTGGAGGCAGTGGCCACGGGAGGGTCTGTGGTCAGGGAGAGGGAAAACAGGTGTAATATGGGGGCATTTTCAGTACTTGGGAATTGTCCTGAATGACATTGCAACGACAGATACAGGCCATTATACATCCTGCCGTAACCTACGGAACTGAGTGGGAGAGTGTAAACTTCAGTGTAAACTATAGTCCATGCTCAGTGGCAGTGCTCCAAAATGTGTTCATCAATTGCAATGAAAGTACCTCACTAATGAAGGATGTTGTTAATGGGGGTAGATGTGGGTGGTGTAGGGAGCAGGGCATGTGGGAATTCCTTATATTTTTAATGTAACATTTATGTAATCTAAATATCTTTAAAAAATAAAAATTATATATTAAAAAAAGTAGATGAATACTGGATGGGTAGAGGGACGGATGACTAGAGATAAACAAGCATGGCAGAATGTTAATTGTAGCACCAGGTGGAGGGTACATGGGGTTCGTTGTAGAATTCTTTCAGATTTTCTGTATGTTTGAAAATTTTCCTAAGCAAGTGTTGAGAAGCCATTGTGCTGTGAACACACACCTACCTGATGGGCGTATGCCCAACAGGAACGAGTGCTGGTGTCCCCTTACCTCGCTATCCACGATAGCCCCGAATCGGAGAGAACCCCAGCGGCGCAATGCAAGGAAACGCACAGACACGATGTGGAGCGAGAGAAGCAGGCAGGAAGAGTACACTCTGTGTAACTCCGTTTATATTAAGTTCTAGAACAGGCAAAACCGATCTATGAGGTTAGAGGTCAGGATAATGGTTTCCTTTCGGGGAGAATTGTTTGGGAGGAGGCACTCTGGAGCTCTGGGGGCTGGAAATGTTCCAGTTTGATTTGGGTGGTGGTTACACAGCTGTTTATCGTCCCAAGTCACCAAGCTGTATAGTAAGATTTAAGGACTATAAAGTATGTGTATTATACTTCAACTCAAAAATTTATCGTGATATGACTCAAGCAGTTGGGCACCCGCCTCCCACATGGGAGGTGCCGGGTTCGGTTCCCAGTTCCTCCTAAAGGAGACGAGCAGGCGCTGCAACCAGCAGATGCTGCAACCAGCAGATGCTGCAACCAGCAGATGCCACAACCAGCAGACGCCGCAACCAGCAGACGCCGCAACCAGCAGACACCACAATGAGCAGACACCACAATGAGCAGACACCACAACAAGCAGATGCCACAACCAGAAGGGAGCAGAAGTGGCTCAAGCGGGTGGGCGCCCGCCTCCCACATGGGAGGTCCCAGGTTCAGTTCCCGGTGCCTCCTAAAGAAAGACCAGCAGACAACAAGCGGGCAGACGAGGGAGCCATCTTGGCAGGGGGGAGGAATAAAAATTTAAAAAATGTATTGTGAGCATCTTCCCAAGTCATTGTAAATTCTCTGAAAATACCCCCTTCAGTGGCTACACTCTCTCCAGCTATGCACATGGCACGCTTCACTCCCACTCGTCCTCACATCTGCTCCCAGATTTGGCATTAGAGCCAGAGCCCAGGCCCTCCAGACTGCACAGGGCAGCCCCAGCGCAGCGGCCAAAAGACAGACTCGGGTTAACTCAAGAAGCAAAAGAATTGAGCAGAAGTCTCTTCCCAGACCCGCTGGGAATGCTAAGGACCTGTTTTGGAAAGGAGGCAGGTGGCTGTCTCCACAGCCTGAGTCTCCCCAGGGACAGGCTAATCAAGGGGCCATTGACACCTCCTGGGACAGTGCCACCATGGGTGCCGCAGCCATGGCCACCGGGTCCCCTGATTCTTTGTTGAGGAATCCTCAGGCCTGAGCCCTGGAGCCTGGGGGATGGGGCCTGTCTTAGTCAGCCAAAGGGGTGCTGATGCAAAATACCAGCAATCGGTTGGTCTCTATAAAGGGTATTTATTTGGGGTAGAAGCTTACAGTTACCAGGCCATAAAGCCTAAGTTTCTTCCCTCACCAAAGTCTGTTGCCACGTGTTGGAGCAAGACAGCTGCCGACGTTTGCCAGGATTCAGGCTTCTTGGGTTCCTCTCTTCCTGGGGCTCTGTTTGTCTCCGGGCTCAGCTCCCCTGGTTCCTCCACAAGGCCAGCTGTAGACTATGAGGCTCTCTAGGCTTTGCCTCTCTCCCCAAGGCCAGCTGTGAACCATCAGGTGAGTGGCTCGTCTCTTTTCCCGGGGCCTTCTCTCCTTCCTCACGACCACGCTCCTCTGTGTGCTTACTTCCCAGGGCTCCAGCTCAAGACTCTGCTTCAGAATTCCAACATCAAAACTACTCCAATTCTGTCCTTTGCCGTGTCTTTTATCTTTGAGACCCCACCTGCCAAGGGGCGGGGCTCAACACCCTACTGACCTGGCCCAATGAAAGCCCCAATTATAACTTAAGCATGCCCAGATGAACAGACCAGTTTACAAGCATAATCCAATATCTACTTTTGGAATTCATAACTATATCAAACTGCCAAACTGCTACAGGGACCAAGGCTCCTGTCTCCACTCTGCAGAAGGGGCATCAGGCGTGGGGCAGCAATACCAAGCAACCAAGGGCTCCCCCCAAACAAATGTCAGCACATAATTAACTCAGCAGCCAGAGGCTGTCGAGTGCTCACCGGGTACCAGGCCCTGTGCTGAGTGCCCTCTCCTTAGTCCTATGGGTGGGTATGACGGGCATCCTCGTTGTGCACACAAGGATGCAGGAACAGAGAGGCCTGGCCATCGCCCAGGACCACTCGGGTGCTGAGCGGCATGCCCGCTGTAGCAGGGGCACCGATGTACTCCATGGCTGCCCTGTGTTTCGGGGACTGGAAGCCCGAGAATATTTCCCAGAATGGCCTGCAGCAGGACTTCTGGTTAGAGCCTGTCAGTGGTCGGCATTTGCATGAGATTTGGAAGGCTGAAGGGCGGCCAAGGTGGCAGGCAGGCTGCACCAGCTGTGAGACTGCCGGTGACTCCTGGAGCTCTTCCCGTGACACCCCTTCAGCCCGCAAGGTCCGGCAATTCCCGGGCCTCCTGATTTCTCAATGGCAGTGGCTGTTCCCGTGACCTTCACCCCCCCACACCTTTTTTTTTCAGCCTCTAATTCCCTGTATTCAATCCCATACTGCTTGAAATCCTGTTTTCCTGCCTGAACTTTGACGGATGCAGAACCTGGGGAGGAAGATATGAAAGCAGTTGAGGACTCTGGCTTCAGAACAGCTGGAGCCTTCTCTTGAGCCAGGGAGTGGACAGTAGCCCAGTGCTCCACCCCAACAAGAGGCGCCCTCCCCAGCCTGTGTCCCAAGGCACCTCCCCCAACAGCGGAGCTCAGATTGAGAGCTTAGGAAATGCCGGTGCTGCGCTAAGCTGGTTAAATGAGTCCTCTCATTATTCCTCACCAGGGCTCCACGGCACCCATTTTACAGAGGAGCAAACTGAGGCTCAGAAAGACCAAGGCCTCCGTCGGAAGCAGCTGAGTCTGGGCTCAAACCCAGGCTGGTCTGTTCCCAGAGCCTGAGTTAACCCGTCTCCGCGGTGCTCCCGTCTCGATTTTCTTTTCTGACTGTCATCACTGTGGTGTTAAAGCACCGTTTTAGCTGCGCGACGCGGAGATGGGCGGCCCCAGCCGTCAGCCCGGGGAGAAGGCTGTGGTGAATGCAGGAGTGAGGGCAGCAGCAGGGCAGGGCCTTTGCATCTGAGCGGGCGAGGCCGGGCCCTGCCCTCCCCCTTCGAAGCCCAGCTGGAAGGACACTTCCTCCAAGAAGCCTGCCCTGCTATGCCTCCACCCCCACACCCAGTGCTTCCTCTGGGCTCCCTGATTCCTGGGCTGCCCTCGTCAGAGCCCCAACAAAATTGTGTGTGTATGGGTGTGTCTGTCTCCCGTTGTCAGACTGTGGATGACCTGAGGGCAGGGAGGGTGTTTCCCTGGTGCCCAGTGGGTGCCAAGTACAGATCATGGCCCAGAGAGGGTGCTTAGCAAACACCCTGAATGAATGAATGAATGAATGAGCAAGCAAGCGAGTGAATGAGTGCATTAAATGACACACTGAGGGGCTCTAAGGGCCCTGGTTGCCCTCAGGTGCCTCAGTCCAGGGGGCTGAAGGTGGAAGAGGGACAGTGTCCAGTCTGCACAGCTCCTGGTGGCCGGGACCCAAGGTCTACCAGTCCTGACAGGCCTTTCTCAACCCCACGACCTGAGGCCTTCGGAAGCCACCTGGTGACCCGCACACAGTGGCATTGCCTGAGCGTGTTCATGGGCCCCAGGGACCCAGGCCACTGCCTGCTGGGACCTGGCCACCCCCAGGGCAGGCTGGTTCTGCCTGTCCAGACCCAGGAGTTGGATGCTGCCCTTCCTGCGTCCTCACTGTCGGCGAGTGCAGCTTCAGGGGTGAGCGGCCCTGGGTTCGAGCTCCACTCGGGCTGAAGGCTGGCAAGGGTATGTCGGGGCAGGTGCTGCCCCCAGAGACCCCTGCCCTGGGCAGCCCAACAGTCTCACCCCCTCTTCTCCCTCTCTCTGGGCAGCCGAGAGAAGCCCACGTCCCTGGTGCCCACAGCCCCGGCTCTCCGCCTCCAGCCCTTCGATCCCTGCCCAACGTCCACATGCAGGGAAAGGAGTCAGCAGAGGAGGGAGGCACATCCTGGTCCTCAGATTCTCTCTCTGTATTTCCCGGCTGCACGGGTGGACCCGGAAGTTTCCCTGCGGCTGGAGGAGGCTGGCTTTGTGAGCTCAGTGTTCTCGGGGCCCACCTGGGCACCTGCCTGGGAACCCCTCAGCAGGGTGCAGTTTCTGTGCCAGGATTCGGGCCGGAGGCAGCATGTCCCCTGCTGTCCCGCCGTCCCCCACCGCTGCCCCCTACCTGCATCCCCCTTGGCCATCAGGTGGAGGGGGTGGGCAGCTCAGGGGTTCCCAAACTTGGTGGCAGCTCGAGGCTTTGGTCTCTTGGGCAAACTGAACCCTGCCCAGTCCCCCTAACTCCAGGGGAACCCCTTCCTCCAGCACCCCACAGCTCCCCCAGACCTCCCTGGGTCCAAGGCCCTTCGGGCCCCAAGAACCTGGGCTGGCAGGAACGCTCAGGGCTGAGTGGGGGGAAGGTGGGGGGGGCTTGTCAATAGGGAGCTGAGCAATGAGGAAGGGGAGGGGGTGGCTCAGGCAGGGGCATGGGCAGCGGGGTCCAGGCAGAACAAAAGACAAACGTGAAGATCCTCGTAACCTGGGGAGCCCCAGGTCCACCAAGCAGTGCCCCCCAACATACTCCCAGCCACAACCCACCAGGGCTACCCAGCCCAGCCCCCAGTGGTGGCCCCCATGCTGGGTGACACTGGCTGCGTTTCTGCCCTACTCAGGCTCTGGGCCTTGGGCGTTGCCCACATCACAAGATACACCTTGAGCCTTTGGCCAGGTCACTCTCTGAGGGTGGAAGGACAAACAGGCTGAAAGCACCTGAGCTGGCCTCCCCAGCCTGCTGCCCGCTCCTAGTTGCACATTAACCCCTTTGCCGAGCGGCTCCAGCTAAGCAAACACCAGCTTTGTCACGTGTCCACAGCAGCTGCCTCGCTGGCCAGGCTGACTCAGAGCCCCAGCAGCCTGCTGGGGACCCCTGCCTGGAGGCTGCCCTGGTCCTGCCCTGGGTTCGAGTCCTGCCCACCTCTGTCTCTCGCTCGTGTGGCGGCCAGTCTCTCTCCCTGCCTGGGCTTCCACTTTCCTCTGGAACAATGAGGGGCCTGGCCCTTCTGACCAGGCCTCCTGGGATGGCGGGCCCGCAGAAGACAGAAAAAAGCACTGCCTTTGGAACGAAGCTCCAGGAAACAGCAAAAGCCACCGAAACGCCACCCTGAACGCCACCCTGCAGCTTTGCTCTGTCACATTTAGTCTTCAACGAGCTGAATTCTACTATCACCCCCCTGTTATATTATAGAAGAAGAAACTGAGGTTCAGGAAGGTCAATCTGCCAAGTTAGGAAATGGTCGGAGACAGGATCTGCCCAGAGGGCTCCTGACTAGGGCCCACACCCCTCACCCAATGCCCTCGTCCTTCCCCATCCTGACCTCGCCCCTCACCCAGTGCCCCCCTGCCTGCCCCCCACGCCACCCTTTTCTTCAGGGTTACAGGCTGGGCCCACCCATCTTCCTTGATACCTTTTGGATCAGTCACACAGAACTCCTCATCCTTCTTCCCAGAAGATGCCTTCAGGACTTGGCACGTGTCCCCTGCCACCCTGCCTTCTGGGTTTATCAAATCCTGTTCCTACTGGGGGACCTTCCAGAGTCACCTCCTGATGAAGCTTGCTGTGGCTGCCCAGCAGAAGCAGAGGCCCTCCCAGGATCCCCTCCGTACTTCTCTCTCACTTCGCCCTGGGCATTTGCCCCACTCTCGGGGTATTTGTGTATCCACCTCCCCTGGGCATGAGCTCCTTGAGGGTAGGACTGGGATCCAATCCTTCCCCCTTTGTAGGGAGCAAAGAAGCCTGGGGAAGTTGGAGAGGAACAGGGATGGAGCAGCATCCTTGGGGAGAGGAGGGAGGTCGGCTCTGCTGACCAAGCCAGAGCGGGAAGGCCCAGAACAGTTTTGTGTCCACACACTGTCTAGACTAGCTCCAGCAGGCCTGAATTTGGGATGAAGGGGGACGGCTGTGAGTAAGGCACATGGAGAGGCTGCAGGTGAGAGGCAGCGAGGAGAGGCCTGGGAGGGCGAGAGTGAGGCGCCCGGGCGCTGGGCACAGACCTGGGGGTGGCTGACTCCATCTGCAAGCTCAGAGCCGGGCCCCACAATGAGGCTAAACCACCACCAGCCCCTCTAATCTAACTCTCCAGTTAGGTGCTTTATTTTTATTTATTTTTATTTTTTTAAAGATTTATTTATTTACTTGATCCATTTTAAAACCCCCTCCCCCATTTGCTGTTTTGTGTCCATTCGCTGGGCAATTCTCTGTGTCTGTTTCATCTCTTCTCATCCTCCTCCTCCAGTCTTCACCAGGATTCGATCCTGAAGACCTCTGATGTAGGAGAGAGGTGTTCTAGCCATCTGTGCCACCTCGGCTCCTGGTTTTCGGAGTTTTCAGAGCATCTCGTCTTGTCTCTCTCCTTCTACGTCATCATCTTGCTGCATGGCTCCCGGGGCCTGGCGGCTCACTGGCACACAGAGCCTGGCAGCCCATGCACCTTCTATATAATATATTTTTTATTTTACCGTGAGGTCCCAGGGATCGAACCCAGGTCCCTCCATATGGCAGACGGACGCCCAACCATTTGAGCCACATCCGCCCCCAAGTTAGGTGCTTTATTATCCCCCTTCCACAGATTAGGAAACTGAGACCCAGAGAGGGGACGTATTTTGTTCCCACTTACGTGGCTAATAAAGGACAGAAGTGGGGTGCCGGAGGCCTGGCTTGAGGCCCAAATGGTCAGCATAGCCTGGGGGAAGTCAGGCCAGGCCCCAACGGCTGAGCCCTTTCCTGGGTCAGCTCTGGTCCACTCTAGGAGGCTGGAGAGACTCAGACCCTCTGCTCACCCTCTTAGCCCCAGAAGAAAGATGTGGTTTGACTGGCCGGAGGAGGAAACCAACGTAGCTCTGGTTTGTAGGAGAGTCACCCTGGAGAAGGGCCCCCTCCAGCCTGACCATCCCTAGTCACCTCCGACCAGCATCCACTCCCCTTCTCCAGGAAGGCTGCTGGAATGAAATAGCAGAGTGGCTCCACCTGCTGCCCAGGTGTGCAGACACACCAATGTGGGAAAGCAAAACACGTAACAGACGTGCTTCCAAGAATGTAAACCAACTTGCTGCAAGTAGATCCCTGCTTCCTGTTCATGTCACCATAGCTTCCAAAGTCAGTCCCAAGAGAAAAAACTATTGCCCCGAGGGATAACCACAGTTATTTTAGAGACTAATGCAATAAACCTGATGAAACACCGTTATTCTTTGCCCTTGGATTCCATTTGTGTAAAGTCGCTATTTTTTAAAAATAATCAATTTTATTGATACATGTTAATAAAGCATACAATTCATGCAAAGTGTACAATCAGTGGTATTTGGTATAATCACATAGTTGTGCATTCATCACTTCCATCATTATTAGAGCATTTTCATTATTTCAATAATAATAATAATAATAATAAAAAGAAAAACATGAAAATTCTTCACTTCTAAAACTGTTTCCCCTGCTGTACATAGCTGCTATTTCTGGCTATTCTTACACAAATATTTATTTGTTTATTAAGCAGTTTTATTGAGATATATTCACATACCATACGATCTATCCAAAGTGTAGAATCAGTGGCTTTTAGTATAATCACAATGCTGTGCATTCATCACCACAAAACATTTTAGAACCATTTATTATTCCAAAAAGAAAAACTCCACACCCCTTAGCATGCTTTCCACAGCCCTACATAACCACTAATTTACTTTCATCTCTATAAATCGATTTATATTTACATTTTATATAAATGGAATCATACAATATATTACACAATATATTTAGTTCATAGTAGCACAGTCATACAGTATTTGTCCTTTAGTGTCTGGCTTGCTTCACTCAGCATAATGTCCTCCAGGTTCATCCATGTCACCATATGCTTTACGGCTTCATTTCTTCTTACAGCTGCATAATATTTCATCGTGTGAATAGACCACAGTTTGTTTATCCATTCATCTGTTGATGGACACCTGGGTTGTTTCCAGCTTTTGACAATGGTGAATAATGTTGCTATGAACATCAGTGTGCAGATGTCTGTTCGTGTCACTGCTCTCAGTTCTTCTGGGTATATACCCAGTAGTGGTATTGTAGGGTTATGTGGCAAGTCTATATTCAACTTCTAGTACAATGTTGAATAACAATGGTGACAATGGGCATCCTTGTCTTGTTTCTGATCTTGGAGGAAAGGCTTTCAACCTTTCCCCATTGAGTGAGATGTTGGCTGTGGATTTTTCATATATGCCTGTGATGGTTAGGCTAATGTGTCAACTTGGCCAAGTAATTGTGCCCAGGTGTCAGGTCCAGCAAGCACTGGGCTAATTGTAATACACGGACATTTATGGACTTTAGTCACCAGTGAGTTTACTGCGTGGATGGCTGATTACATCTGCGTCAGCCAGGAAGACTGCCGTCAGCAATGGGTGACGCTTTATCCTACCAGCTGAAGGCCTTAGAAGGGGAAGTGATTTCAGCATTCAGAGAGAATTCCCCAGCTCGACTTTGGACAGCCAACATCTCCCGGAAACTCATCAAGGACTTTCATGGGAGCCCCTGGCTTGCAGCCTGCCTGCGGAACCTGGACTTGTACGAACCCACGGTCATGTGAGAGACTCTAATAAAATCTCATACTATTGACAGATACCTCCTGCTGACTCTGTTTCCCTAGAGAGCCCTGACTGACACACGTCCACTAGTTGGCTGACCCGCAGTGGGGGCGAGGGGTAGGGAACGAGGTTTTGCTCCCGGCCCATACAGAGCCAGCAGGGAGAGAAGCTGTGGAGGGTAGCGGCCTCTTCAGCCACTGGGGAGAATGGGAGAGAGCGAAGGGTGGCTCCAAAAGCCAGTTCCAGCAAGAGCGGTGGGAGCAAAAGAAGCAGAACATAACTGCACTTAGGGAAAGAGAAAGATACACAAGAGGAACACTAAAAAATACTTCGAGGAAAGGTCCGGAAAGGAGGAGGTTGGGGGTCTTCGACATCCAGTGGACTTCTTCCGGAACAGGAACTCGAGCTCTTCGACGGGCTCGCGGGCGTAGGTGGGGGAGTCCGGGGTCCCCGCAGCAGGGCCTGTAACGGCAAAGGGCTTGACAGGGTGACGTGAACCCAGGAGGAGGGGAGTCCAGGGTCTCGGCAGTTGGAGACTAAGAGTGACCGTGTGAGGGCCCCTCCAAACGGGTTCCAGGGTGTCTTCCACCCTTTTCTGAAGGATTTCAGGTAGACAAGACCACCGGTTGGTGTCTTTAGCTGCCTCCTGTCCTGGGGGTGGAAGGGAAGGTTCACGTGGTCCTGAATCGCCGGCTGTGTGGAGAAGACCCGTGAGGCAAAGTGGGACAGGGCAGTGATCGCTGAGTCAGGGAGGGGTGGGAAGGTCTGTCCGCAGAGGAGGTTAAAGGTTTCACGTGAACGTCTCTCCTCGGGGCGGTCCTGCTGTGAAAAAGGCCGAGGAACAGCCTTATCCAGTGTGTCTCCAGTTCTTGAATAGCGCTGATAGGGAGGTTTTCATGGTTTCGTTCACATACTCGACTTTTCCCAAAGATTGCGGGTGCCATGCACGATGCAGCGAGTATTTTATTCCGGTGCTTTAGCGATGTGTTGGGTGATGGGGGCTGTAAATGCTGGTCCATTGTCACTTTGAAGTGACCTGGGGAGGCCAAAGCGCGGGATAACTTCCATTAATAGCCACTTGGCTGCTTTGGCAGCCGCCTCGGAGCGACGAGGAAAAGGCTCTTCCCGGCCTGTGAAGGTATCCACCAGCACCAGGAGCAGGGAGAACCCCGTAATCTGGGCCTATGGGTAAAGTCCACCTGCCAGCCTTCCCCGGGCGCATGCCCGCGCCTCTGCGAGGTGGCGAGGAGGGGCATGGCTGTCGTTTCTGGTGCAGATTTGGCAGGCGCAGGTAGCCCGTTCTATAGCGGAACGGAAGCGTTTGCCGGCGAAGATGGGACGCAAGAGGTCGAATAAGACGTCCTTTCCCAGGTGGGTGCTTTGGTGGATCCCCAGAGAAGCGTCCATAGCATCGAGGCAGGGACTGATATGCGACCGTTAGGGGGCACCAGCCATCCCTTAGGTCCTCGTAGCCTTGGTCACCTCCTCCGTGTTGGCTGGAGAAGGGGAAGCGCAGGAGGCCAGGACTTTGCTAGCTGCCGCCCGAGCGCCCTATCTGCCCCTGCGTTGCCCTTGGCCTGTGGGGGCTCTGGCCTCGGTGTCCCGGGCAGTGGGTGATGGAGACAGCTCAGGGTGGGTGAGGCCTTGAGGAGGGAGAAGATCTCTTGGTGGTGCTTCACTGGAGAGTTTTGGGAGGTTAAAATTCCCCTTTCCTTCTGGCCCTATGTGCATGGGTTCTGTGAAAGAAATGTTTGGAGTCAGTGTATCTGTTGACCCGTTGGTCCTTCAAAAGACCACCGTGTGTCCTGCCATCATCTTGCCCTGGGTGTGATGAAGCTGCAGCCATCGGTGAAGAGGTCCTGTGCATCAGGAAGGGGGATGTCGGAGAGTTCGGGTCGGCCTGACGGCGCTAAGGTCTCCAGGGCCTCCAAGCATTTGCGGATAGGCTTGCCCTTCGTTGTGGGTGGGACGGTGGCGGCATTTATGGAAGAGCAAGGTCTGAGGGTGAGACCTGGAATGCCCAAGAGCTGGATTTGATATTTAGTGAGTCGCCCGGGGGACACTCAGCGGTGGCCGGTGGAGTCCAAGATGCTGCGGACGTGGTGTGGGGTGAGGGCTTCCAGCGGTTGTCCTAGAGTCAGTTTGGAGGCTTCTGTCACCAAGGTGGTGGTAGACGCCACTGCTCTTAGACAGGAAGGCCAGCCTCTTGCCACTGGGTCCAGCTGCTTGGAGAAACAGGCGACGGGTCTCGGGCAGGGCCAAGTCTCTGCACAAGGACCCCAAGGGCAAACCCATGCCTCTCAGCCACGTATAGAAAGAAGGACCAGTGGCGGTTTGGAAGCGCTAGAGCAGGTGCTGCTTCTAGCAAGGTCCGTAGCCTGGTGAAGGCGGCCTCTAGCTCCGCGCCCGTGCCAGTGGGTCATTGTCTGGTCCCTGGGTTGCTCCGTATCGTGGTTTAGCAATAAGGCCGAAATGGGGATCCAGATTTGGCAGCATCCCGCAGCTCCCAGAAATTGTCTCACTCGCCTCCTGGCTGTTGGCTCGGGAATTGCCAAGATTCCCTCCTTTCGGCTGGGGGATAGGGCTCGGTTACCCAGGGTCATGATGTGTCCCAGGGATTGGACCTGTAGGCAGATTTGGGGATATCCGGCACCCCCTTTCTCCTAGGAAGGATGAGGCAGGCTGGGCGTCAGCTAGGGTGTCCGGGTCAGCTGGGCTGCAGGGCAGCAGGCCGTCCACATGCTGAACGAGGCAGCCTTTGTTCAGCGTTAGTTCCCGTGATCATTTCATAGCACTGCCCCAAAGGGGTGGGGGCTGCCCCGGATCCTTGAGGGAGGACTGTGTCCGTCAGCTGAGGTGAAATGGGTTCCTCTGGGAAGGCCCGCTTGAGGGCAAAGAGAAGGCAGGAACTAGGGTCCAAGGCGATCCAGAGGAAGGTGTCTCCTAAGCCGAGGACCGAGAAGTGAGTGGTGTCTGTCGGCATCTGGGCCAAGGTAGTGTACGGGTTTGGCACAATCGGGTGCATTGGGGCCTCTGCCCTGCTGATTGCTCCTGGATCCTGGACAAGACGGCATGCCCCGTTAGGCTTCGTGACTGGTAAAATGGGGTGTCACAGGGGGAATTGCAAGGGACTAGAAGTCTGTGATTCAAGAAGGTCCTTATCAGCAGGCTGACACCCTGTCCCTGTCCTCTGAGAGGGGGTATTGCCGAGCCCGTGGAAACCAGGTGGGGTCCTCCATGGTTCTTTTAGCGGATGTGGAGGTCACAGCTCTCCCAGGTGTGGAGGTGTCCCAAACCAAGGGAAACCCGCAATTCCAGACTTGTGGCAGGTGATGAGGTGGCCGCCGCGAGCCGCTTTCGGTGGCCAGCATAAGCCGGACTGGCTTAGCCCGCGAAATTTTTGCCGCGATGCGGGTTAAAACGCCACGTCTGAGAAGAGGGGCAGGGCATTCTGGGAGTATTAGGAATGAGTGGGGAAGGCCACAGCCCCTGTCACGCACGGCAGAGGGAGAGATTCTTGGCACTCTCGTTCCTGTCCTGCAAGGCCTGTGACCTGGCAGGGGGATTCCGGGTCTTCCCCTGATGGTCCGTTAGGATGGAATGAGTGGTCCCAGGGTCCACTAAAAACTGAACTGTTTTTTTGTGGGTGGTGAGGCTAATCCAGGTTCCTGGGGAGTGATGGTAAGCTGAGCACGTGGGTGGACCCCTGCGTCCTGTCATTCGGAGCCCTGGCTCGCAGCCCCCCTTCCCCCCAGAGCTGCTGGCTCTGGGGGCCGCAGGGAGGGACCCTCCCTCTCCCAGGGCCCGTGTCTCCACACCTGAAACACGGGCCCCCCGGGCGGCTGTGGCTGGAAGCCATCGCAGCAGCGGCTGGCTGGGCCTGCTGGCGAGGAGGCGGCCTTGTTCCCGGCCTTTGCCCCGTCTGTTTTCCTTCTCCTCTGCCGCTGCGAGACCACCTAGTCAAAGGCCTCGAGGCCACGTCCGTCAGCTGGGTCGATGGAGCCTGGGGACCCGTGTCCTGTTTCTGCAGCTTCCGCCAGACGTCTGGGGCGGCCTGGCTGATGAAATGCACGGTGAGCAGCGCGATGCCCTCCAGCGGGTCCACGCGCGCGTTTCCTCCGCGGTCCACCAGCCTGCCGTGGAAGACGGCTGGGTCTTCTTCCGGTTTCTGGGTGACTTTGCTCAGTTTTTCATCGCTCACTTGGTGTTTTTCCCCTCGCTCGATGCCAGCCACTGTGCACTGGAGGACGTGATTCTGCCTTGGCAGGGCCGCTCCTCGTCGTCCCACGCGGGGTCTGCGAGCCGGGCCGCAGTGGCACCCGGAGGACGCGTGGTGTCTCATGTCCA
Source organism: Cabassous unicinctus (assembly GCA_029593785.1). Lineage (NCBI taxonomy): Eukaryota > Metazoa > Chordata > Mammalia > Cingulata > Chlamyphoridae > Cabassous > Cabassous unicinctus. The sequence goes on from JAQZBX010010026.1 coordinate 41,599, forward strand.
CATCTCCCCAGGTCGGGTTGCAGTGGTGTCTGGTGGCTTTAACCCTCTACAAACTGCCGAATCCTCTGCATTCCTCCCCAGTCTCTCCTGGGTTTGATTTAAAGCAGCCATGGAGAAGGGGGCACGTGCCCTACTCTGCCTGCTTCCCTTAAAGAAGGGTGCAGGGGTCCAGCCAGGCGCGGGTCTCTCCTCCCCCCACTCCTGGTGCTCACCTTGTCGGGGGGTAAGGGGTTCCCCTTTGCATGTGTTGTGGCGATGGCAGAGGTTTGGGAAGGGAGGGCACTGAGGGCTGCGGTGGTAAAAAAGGAGGAGGCGCAATTGGGGTAGGTTGGAGGGCTGGGTGGTCCAGCATATCTGGGCAGGGATCCCATTTCTCTTCGGGGAGAGGGGGGCATGGACATCTCACTTAGGAGGACACTGCATTTCTCTCTCCTCTTGGGGTCCTGGGAAAGTGGCATAAAAGGCAGGACGTAGGGGATCTCTGTCCACTTCCCCTCTCTTTTGCAAAAAAGATCAAGCTGTAAAACGGTGTTAAAATTCGAAGTCCCATTAACCGGTCACTGCTCTTCGAATTCCAGGTTGTACTGAGGCTGTTCTGCGTTACATAAGAATACCATCCGTTTGCATTTCAAGTCGACAAGCCAAAGTCTTTCCAGTGTGCAAAAATACAACCGAGAGGGGAGTCGCGGGGTTTGGATTCTCCTTGTCCCATCCCAGTGAGCTGGGAGCCCAACGACCCCGGAGCCCAACGACCCCGGAGCCCAACGACCCCGGAGCCCAACGACCCCGGAGCCCAACGACCTTGGAGGCCAAGTGGAGGTTGCCGGGTGGGCGCCCCTGCCTGGCATCAAACCGCTTTAGGAACGCGCAACGTGGAGAGGCACGCACTTCTCCACCTCCGCCGGCAGAAGCGGGGTGGCACCTGGGATGTGGGGACAAGGATGGACTCACCTGACTGGGATCCTGCCGTTTTGCAGGGATCGGTTGCGCTGATCTTGGTGCTGAGTCATGGCAGCAAATGTTATCGTCATTTTTATTCCTCAGTTTGGACGGACCTCAGAATGCAGAAACGTGACCTCGGTGCAGCGACCAGACATTTATTTAACTACAGCTCAGCGTTGCGGCTCGAGCCTGGCCCAGGCGACGATGGAAGCACATCCGGGGGGGAAGATGGAGGCTCATTGCCACAGCTCGGTGTTAGTCTGGCCGGGTCGAGGATGGAAGTGCACTTGGGGCTTTGGGGCTGCGCTATATATAGGTTCACCGTGTAGCTGCCCTGGGGGTGGAGCCTTAAGCTGCGATGCTCTAATTGGTTAATGATTGGGTTCCCCACCAGAGCACTGACTAGGGTTTGGAAACTAGATTAGCATTTTATGTTAATGGGGTATGCTAACCGGGAGGTGCTGACTGGCTGATTATTAATTAGGGTGATGGATCTTATTGGCTGACTATCTCTCATCCTGTTGATTCGTTCTTCCTCGCTCTGCCTAAGGGTCATAGTTCGGTTAACAGCCCACTCCTTCAGCTCCCAAGGCAAACAATGGTGCGGCCCCACTCAGCCTGGAAGGGCTCCTGGGACCCAGCAGACCAAATTTGTGGGTCAGAAGTTGAGTCATCCTTAGGCTGTGTCCCTCTCTCTCCCCTTTCCTGGGGTGGTGGATCCCTGGAGCCCCCTTTGTCTGTAGCCACAGGCCCAGAGGCCTGAGAATTCTTTTTTTTAATTTAAGATTTATTTTATCTATTTATTTCTCCCCACCCAGTCGTTGTTTGCACTTGCTGTGTCTGTTCATCTTCCTTGTTTCTTTAGGAGGCACTGGGAACCGAACCCGGGACCTCCAATGTAGGAGGGAGAAGCCTAATCACTTGAGCCACCTCCATTCCCTGCTTTGTTGTGTCTCTCATTATGTTTTTCTTCTTGTGTCTCTTGTTGTGTCATCTTGTTGTGTCAGCTTGCCGTGCCTGCCCTCTGTCTTCTTTAGGAGGCACTGGGAACCGAACCAGGGACCTCCCATGTGGTAGGTGGGAGCCCAATTGCTTGAACCACATCTGTTTCCCTGAGAATTCTAAAGTGTCTTTAGCGTGGGGGAGGGTGCTGGCGGCAGCAGCCGCTGGTTTCAACTCACAGTTCTGTCTTCATGATTCCCCTCCTTTGTCCCTCTCTCCTCTGGGCGGTGTCCTGCCTTCGCCTGGTGTCCTAAATCCTAGAAGATCTTTTTCCAGGCTGTTTCAGCCTGTCTTCTAGCTGTTTTTTCTGGAAGAGAAGAGTCCCGTGTCTTTCTAGTCCACCATCTTCCCAGAAGTCCCCCAGAAACAGAATTCTTGATAGGCAATTTTCCCTTCACTAAATATGTCATCTCATTGCCTTCTCGCCTCCACCGTTTCTGATGAGAAATTGGCACTTAGCCTTATTGAGTCTCCCTTGTACATTACAAATTGCTTCTCTCTTGCTGCTTTCAGTATTCTCTTTGTCCTTGGCAATCAACAATTTGATTATAACACATCTTGGTGTGGATTTCTTTGAGTTTATCTCTTCTGGAATTCATTGAGCTTCTTGGATGTGTGAATTTTCATGTCTTTCATTAAATTTGGTAAATTTCTGGCCATTATTTCTTTGAGCATTGTTTCTGCCCCTTTCTCTCTTTCTTTGCCTTCTGTGGAGCAAGTTTCTATATGGTACATCATGAGAACACAGGCTCAGGCCCAACAGAGACTCCCAGCAAACAGCTGCTTTATTGCTTACACAGCACAAATGGTCCAAAAAAGCAGGGGGACAATATCCCACCTTGGCTGGTCCCCCAGGGGAGCAAACTAACTGCTCAAGTGAGCATTGGTGGATGGCAGCTTCGCACACCTCTCTTTGCACTGGAGATGATGGACCCCAGGAGTCCAAACTACTCGGTGACTCTGTATGCCTCGCTTCACGCTGGAGATGAGGGACACCTGCACTGACTGAGTGCTGAGCTTTTATGCCGCGGTCCAGCCGAGGCACGAGGGAGCAAGACTGAAGGTGGTCAAGGGCGTCGGCGAGAAAAGATGAGTCGTACACCAGTTGAGTGAGAATTCACGTATATCTTTTTATTCTTCTTATTCTACTTATTCTACTTATTCTTCTTATTATTCTTATTCTTCTTATTCTACTTATTCTCCCTCAATGTAGGATAGCTCAGTTTTTATATACTATTCTTTGGGCAGGCTTGTAAGCATTCCTTCTTTAGTTATGTAAAGTTTACGTAAGCATTCTTTCTATAGCTAAGCAAGGTTGTAGGCATAACACAGACTTTAGACAAGCACTTTTAGTCCCAGGATGTTAACTTTTAACTGATGGCTTAGAAGTTTCTATTCTGATGTTAAGGTTAGATAAACCAGACTTGTGGTAAACTAGCATACCTAATTGCAGCACTAACCCATTGTTACATTTTAACGTTTACTATCTAAAAGGTCATTAAGATCCTAAACTATTTTTAAAGCAGTAGTTTTTACCTTACATTAGAGATTTAAGGAAATCTACTTTATAATAGGCTTAAGTCAGTCAGGC
>JAQZBX010010027.1:0-45024 GCA_029593785.1 Cabassous unicinctus
TATATATATATATATATATATGTATATATATAGTTAATACCAATTGATGCTTGTTAAATAATTTTATGTAGTTTTGTGGGAGATGCATGTATTTTAAAAATTCAATTGAACACTATGTATTAAAGTTCCTATTTTGAGAAATAGAGTTGAAGCCAAATAGAATTTTAAAACTGCATATATTTAGAAATAAAGAAGTTCTTTCTCAAATGCAATTTTCATTTTGTTTTGCACTTTTAAAAATGAATCCCATTTTCAACTGATTTGTGCTTCATCAATAACTTATTACATGCTCCAAACTGCCCAAAGTGGATTTCTGAAAATATACTACCTTCAGGCAACTTTCAGCTAGTAAAATTACTTCATCCATCACCCATATTTTCAATTATATAGTTCTTATTCAGAGTTCTTTCATTTGTCTGTGATTCATCAACGCTGTCCTGTTTAAACTATCATAAGCAGAGGGAATATGTATCTAAGTGTTTTATTATACACTATATATATATATATATATATATATATATATATATATATATGCACATGAATAGTTTGCTTTTCCATCTTAGAACATTGCATCATTTAAAATTTAAGGATGAAGTTTTTGGTACATGTGGCCTTCAATTCAGCCTCAAGGTCTTTCTACCTCATCAGTTTATTGGTAGCCATTTCTTCTAATTTTCTGAATTCAAGAGAACAACCAAAGAGCTCAACCCCTCAAGTCCCATTAGTCTCACATCCAGTAACATTCAGTCTAATACAAGCTAATCCCCCAGACTCATTCCTCACTATGTGCACTGAGGGTTTGCAAGTTCTCTGCAGTTTGAGGATTTATTTTCTATGCCAAATCCTAACAACTGAATTCAGTTAAATTAACCACATCACATAATTAGAGTTCAAGGACCTAAGAATTTGCTTTAAAATGAGATGACATACCAACTTGCCACAGAATAGTAAGTGTATTCAAGAGGAAGCACCCTCTCTTGCTATGCTTGGCGCTGAGGCATGCTGCTGTAATCACTCAAGTTTCCGATCGCATAACCACTGGTCCTTGAGATTTCTAAAATTATTCATCCTCCACAAGGATGGAGGAAAGAAGCTGGAAAACTCTGCTTTGAACACTATGCTGGCTAATCATTTGCTCTGCCACACCATATACACTGAAAAACTCTCAAGTGTCGCGAGTTCTACTTTCACAAACTTCAAGCGAACAAAGGTGTGGTTTAAACCCAGCACTATTACCAATGCCACTCTTTCAAAAACTAAAGGGAAACTTTTACTCAAAAGCTAGTTTGAGAGCAAGGGATTCACTTTGGCTTTGCAACATACTTTTCAGTTATTTAGTATTTGCCTATTTTAATCAGTGTTTCTTAACGCTGTTTCCACTCTCTGCAAACCATAAGCCTCAAACAAAGCAATAGCCACTCTCTTATTATAAAGTCAGTTATCATTTAAGCCACTCAAATGACAGAAATGAAAACTTCCTTATCTCAATTTTTAAGAATTCCAGAGAATTCTGGCCCAGACTCCCACTAGGTCACTCACTCTTCAGGTGCTGAAAAACTCTTAACCGGTCAGCAGAGATGGCAAGAGTCAAAGAGTGTCATAAAACAAAGTTTCTTTTTTTAAGCCTAGTTGTTCAGCTTAATCTAGCAGGATGAAAGTTTATGAGTAGAAAGACCTTACAAAATTCGATATCTTGGATTGTTGTTTCAAATTATAGCACCAAATTCAGAAGGAAAAAGTTTGTGGAGGATTAAAACTTTAATTTCCTCTTTGCGGTTTCCTCCTAAATTCTAGATTTAGGGAAAAACAAAGTAGATAAATAATCATTCCAAATACATTATAAATCTCTATGATACCTATATTTGGTTGTGCTTCTTAAGTACCACTTTGGAAAACAGAAACTTTTATTAAAGAACTAAAGCAGTGGTGGTAGACGGCTTCTCTGAAATGGGTCCAGCCCAGCTCCAAGCTTCCAGGCTCACACTGTAATAGAACTGTGTCTCTCACGCAATCATCCTTCGGGAGACCCAACCACTATCTCCTGTCACCACAACGCACAGTTCCCCCAATTAGCCATTATTCCCGAACAATGGCATTATTTCAGTTCTTTCACATATGGAGTTATTTTACCACACAAGAAGCACAGTGCGCTAAATCTACAAATCCAAACACATAATCTAGGTGAATATTTTTATTATGAAATTGGAAGTGGGAAGAGATGGCTGATATGGTCAGTAGAATATTTTAACTACCTTTCCTGCCTCCAGAAAGTGGGTGGCTACATTTTTAAAAATATTTCAAAGTCATAATTGATATAACAGATGAGACTTCTCCCTCCCCTTTTTCTCCTTCCTTCCTTTCCTCTCTTCTTCTGCCTCTACCTTCCCTCCTTTGAAAAACGAGATATTAACAGCAATGCAAGTTATTAGTTTGCCATATCAGAACACAGATGCCAAGCTTTCCAAGCTGGCAAATGGAGCCTGTGAGTTTAACTCTTGAATTGTTTGGCAAAGCTGGCTTGTGGCTGGGACGGCATAACTTGGAGGGCAAACTTCTGGGCCCCTAGACTGTGTTTTCTTCTTATCAGTGAGAAAATTGCTAAGTATCTTATCTTACAATACATGTTCCCACAAAGGTCTCATTAAGCCTAGGAGCAAGACATGCCAATAAGAGCCCTTCTTTATCTTGTGAATTGTGTATGTGCCAGAATGCAAACAAATGTGCACTAGAGTTCATGAGTTCAGTCAAGGACAGGATGCTAGATGGGAAAACGTAACAGTGCTCCCCCAAATCAAACAGGTATACAAAGTACTTCTAGGACACACAAACTTCATGCCCTCTGAGCATTTCACCATGCAAGCACACCAAATTGTCCTAGAGAGCAGCCTCATTTTATCAAATTATGAAAGCTCATTTTTCCCCATAATGGGAAATAACTGAAAATGAAGTGAGGTTTATTAAAATGTGAAAATACGCTGTCAACTTGCAAACAATTATCTACTTAGGCTTCTCATAAAGAAATAATTGTTACCCAAAAGGATTTTAAAAGTAACTGAAGGAGGAAAATAATTCTTAGCATTTGCTTCCTCACTAATGATATGTGACAACCAGGAAGAATTCTATTTCAAAAACAATAATAATGATTACAACTTTCCCTGTAAACAAGTCACATTTTTCACAACTTCAAAATACACTTTAATTGCTATACCATTTAACAATAAAACAATGAAAATTGCCATCCCACAAAGGATCACAATGCTAAGGGTTCAACAAGGCTAAAGGAAACTATTCTTTCATGATAGCAGTGAGGTTTCTGGACTCTTTTTAGCAATCTAAAACATGTTTAATAAGAGTGCAAAGTACAATCCAAAACTCAGTTAGGCTGACTTAGTTTAAACTCTAATCTGTTAAGTTCATAACCACGGTTACTATATCACTTGAGATTTTATACTTCTTAGTGTGTTGCGACCTCTCTCTTTTGCAAAACCCTTCCCTTCCTCAGAGAAAGCCCAGTTACCACCCCCACCCCTCGCCTTTTTTCCCGTTCAGACAGGACACAGTCTGGCGACTCAAGGCCTCCCATAGGCCAGACTTCCTTCTGTGCAGCCCTTCGGGTAGAGCTGCTAATCCTTCTTATTAATTAACGAGATAATGGTAGTTAACCGGAAAGCAATATTAATGCTAACTATCTAGGAAACTCCAACCAAAATTATTTTAGCCATTTGTCTGGTTTCTCTCGTGTGCAGAACTGGACCCTGAGAAGTTGGCAACATTTTGATGCAGAACTCAGAAATTCAGGAGTGATTGATTTATATCTGACCTTAACACACAGGTTTAGTTTTCCTCATTGAGGTTTTCTTATTTTTTTGACGTTGATACTGACACACACTACTAACCAGAGAGAAAAGTAAGGTCCTTTCAACATGTACTATACAATTTGAAGTGTGGAATCTGAAGGAACTAGGAATTGTGTAAGAAATCAGCACAATGTGACTAAAAGCAGCAGAGTCAGAAATGAATGTGCTGCATATCACTACATTTGGCTAGTCCTTCCCGTACTTATGGTACACCCTGCATCCTATAGTGCAACTTGCGTCACAGTAAGGTGTGCTGTGCAAGGCTTGCCTAATTTTTGTTTTGTTTTGTTTTGCTTTGCTTTCATGAATGCAATAACAAAGGCAATATGGGGAATAGGTACCACCTGCCCAAGAATCATTGGACATCTTTAATATCTTTAGGAGAATGGAGGCCCCTTTAGAGCTATTTTTTTTCCTTTCATCTGTCAGTCTTTTAAAAAAATAATAAAACCCCAAAAAATAAAAGGAAGGGGTTTATATTAACTAAGGTTTGCTGCAGCAAACAGGCAAGCAGTTTTCATTCAGGGATTGTCAAAAACTTTCCAGTGTGCCCACTGCAATGCGGATGCCAACCAACGAATCAAAGGCATTCAGCAACCAGACAAAGAGGGTCTGATGCCAACCTCGGTGCCACTGGCAACCATTATTGGCATCAAGCACAGTGTCTGCCTTTTTTTTCCCCCTCGCCTGGCACTTCACAAACAAAATGGCGGTTCTTGTAGCAACGAAACAGCCGAAGCGCAGCCCTCTGAATCAATAATGTCAAATGATTTTATGGATTTAAATGCAGGTATTCCCAAATGATGTGCATATTTTAGGTAAAGTGGGGGATATATAAGTTCATAAACAACTATATTGAACAAGACCCTTTGCTAATGTAAAGAAATAGTAAAATGGACTAAATTGCGGTCAACCAGTCTATATGCACAGAAGAAGCTGAATAACAAAGAGATTTAGCTCTAAAGAAAATTCTGCCTTAAGGCCATGTGATGCAAAAGTCTAACGAACTATATATAAAAAATGATTCCAAAATGCATAAATTTTCCCCAAAACTATATCAGATGCACATGTAGCACTATAGTTTGTGTCAAAGCACCAGCAACTCTTTCCACATTTCAGAAAAGATGAGGCTGCTGGGCATAAAGAAGAAAAAAAAATTATAAAGAAGTGTGGGTTGAGCCAAAAGAGAAAGAGTGAAAAAGAAAGGCAAAGGAAGTTGGTCAACAACGGAACTTTATTATATGTTGGTCTTTATTTCATCCTCCTGAAGAGAGGCAGTATGTGATCCTGTATAAATAACTAAGAGGACTATTGACATTTCTAGATCTGGAAATTGTCAATATATTGTAACATCACTCCACACTGCAATGCGGATGCCAACTAACAAATCACAGGCATCCTGAGCTAAACAAAGAGGGTCTGATGCCAATCCTGGTGCCAGTGGCAACCATCTTTGGCATTCTCTCTGTTCTTTCTCATGTTTTCCTCCCAGGCGTTTAGAAGTGAGGAGAGAGAAAGAAAAAAGGGGGAAAAGCAATTTTGTTGCTTATTCTGTTGCAAACATTACATTTTTATTTTCTGATTTTTCTTTCATATTTTTCCTTATACTTCTTTACCTGATTTATAAAACAGAATTAAGTGGGTTTTCATGTACTTTAGAGGAGAAATAAAAAGTCATGATGTGAGCTACACAGCCCTCTTAGTGACTACAGACTTATTGTTTAAAACCTGCCTTCTTTAATCAATTGCACTGCAAAACGACATAATTAACCTACTCCTGACCAAGAAAAAGACAGAAATTTTGAAAAGGAGAAAACACAAAAAGCATCTGATGTGACTTCTTCAAAAAGCCAACAGATATGATGCAAGGTAGGTAGCAAAGGATACAAGTTAGATGCTCCGGATAAAAGAATGAAAGGTTCTCACAATGGAGAAACAGTAACAACAAAGTCAGTGTTTTATCTGGAAACATGGTCTCCAATAGTTGCTTAAAACTTTATGATTATCATGACAGATGATGCAATGTAAAAAGCATTTACACATTTATCTTTCTGCAATCCATCTTCACAAAGCCAAAGGATACGTTCTTTATTGTCAGTTCATCAAAACCAAGATAGTTGGCTGCCTGCCCCCGTAGTGAACGTACATGTGTGCACACCTCAAGCAAGTTAAAATGTGTGAGGCAGTGAGGTACCTGCGAATATTCCCTCAATATACACTAAAGAGTTACATGACCCACTTTTTAAAACTTTACTTCCAGCCTTGAGTTTCACAACACATTTACCATCAATTCAAACCGTATATTCAGCCCACCTTAAAATGTCACCCCCTAGAAAGTTGTCAATCAAATTAAGTGTCTTGTGTTAATGAGCATTTATTTTAGGACATACTGGGCAAAAACATATTTTTCCCCAAACCATCATTACTCGGACTTTAATTCTTAAAAACACAGAAATGGCAGATGCAATGTTTCATTTATTTTTAAGAAAGAAAAGTCCAAGAGGCAGTATTTCCAAATGTATGATGTCCAGCACCATTATTTAAAATCAGATTTTAAATGTTTACATGACATTTGGAGCATATCTCTAAAACCATATCAAGGAAATATAAAGACAAAAAGCACATAGCAATAACTAGATTTCTGAGTCAAAAGGGTAACTTTGGTATTTTACTTTTTCAGATGATAATAAAGTTCATACCAATTTATTAAATCCCACATTTACATAATTGACATCAGATAAGTATTTGCCACCTGGCTATCTACGGGTCATTTTCCCTACTGCCAGGCTAAGTTAGGAAATGACCCACCATCTGTGACAGATCAAACTTCAGTTCACTTTTGGTATGCTGCTTCACAAAATGATGTTTTACTATGAACTAAATGCTAATACAAGGACTTCAATATTCTGACACACTTATTTGAAGAAAACAAATCCTCACCTAGTTAAGGAAACCATGTTAAGAAAAACAAAAGTAATAAAGATATATTTCAGAAACCCAAAATTACTCAGCAAAAATTATTTCAATTATTCTGGCAACATTTATATCCCTCTTTTTATTGAGTTTTTTTTTAAATGGGTATGGTTTGTGATTTCTGCATTCATTTTTAGGATTTATTCTGAACCAGTGTAACCAGTCCACTTTCTGTTTTTGTTCTTTAATATACTGTGAGGAAAGCTGTGACCTTCCTCCTCAGTAAGTTTTATGAATTTACATTCAAGTCAACTAACAATCTTTAGTGATATCAATTCACTCTGGGAAATACAACATAACTCATCTAAAACAAGAACTATAAGCCATTTAATCTACAGAGAATATTATACAATCAAAAGAAGGTACTGACCACTGAATTATATATCTGAAAGTAGTTTAAAAAGGAAATTTTAGTCTGTACATATGCTATTAGAATAAAAATTTAAAAAAAACATGAGACTGTACAACGCAAACAGTAAACACTAAACGATGGACTATAGTTAATAGTATAACTATAATAATATTGTTTAATCAACTGTAACAAAAGTACCATTATAATGCAAAGTGTTAATAATAGGGAAAACTCAGGGTAGGGGGTGGGCGGAAGTATAAGGGAACTGTATTTTCTGTATGATTTTTCATAAACCTATAACTTCTCAAATAAAATAATAAATTTTAAAAAGCAGATGCTGAAAGAAATTTTAAAATTACATAAATCTAGGTCTATATAAGAAAGACTTTTTGATGCTGCCTACCTTAAGCATTTTGTAACAGTGTTAATCCTATTTCTCAATGCAACAGTACTAGATTCATGAACAAAGTTTATCTACCTTGTTAGCCAAGAGGACGGTGCAAAGATTATTCAAGAGTGGTCTGACCACTCACAAATGAAAACACATCTTCAAATCAGGAAAAAAATGACTATGATGCAAGAAATGTAGTCTAGGACAGAAAGTGAAGAGCAATAAACAATATTTTTAGACAATTCTGCATACTATTTCAAAGATACTTGAAAACGCATCTCTTTGACGTGTTTCTTTAAATATCCAAGCACATCTAGGGATGAAAGATACATGCCTATGGCAATGACTTGCACATGGTGGTGCACACGTGTGTGAAAGAGGGCACACACCATTCTATCAGAGAGGGTAAAGGAGATGCCAGGGCCTCAAGGACCATCTAACCCACGCCAGATATTCCGCATATGGGGTTGTAGGTAGTGTTTGCGGTACTAGAAGAAAGAACAATCTGGTCCTACCTTGCTCCTGCACGTAGTATGCCAAAAACAAATCAAGCTCCTTAACTGATACTGTGATATGATGTGGCTGGACACAAAGTGCTGGGTTTGTGCAATGTGGGGATTTCATGAGCCGCTCTCCATCGGTACTTTCCAAGGGGATGCCTTTGAACAGGATCACCATGACTAGATCCAGACGCCAGACTTTGTCTGCCTGCCGCAGGCAGTCGATTCTCCTGATCTTACCCTTCTGGTCAGGATTGGATAAGACACAGCACGGGTGCTTCTTGCCAGTCACGGTGAGCACAAAGTCCTCTCGGTACTCCTGGCGGATATCTTTGCGCAGTTTGGCCAGGAGCCTGGATGCCCACTTCTGTTTGATTTCAGGCTTTTCGCTGAGAAGCTCATCTTTGACTGCTCTCTCTTCATCCTTTGACATTCGCTTCTCATGTTTTTTAAAGTATTTGCGTTTCCGAGCCTGCAGGTTGAACCAAGTATAGGCGATTGCACGGACATGAGGAAGAAGTGCCTCGATGAATGGGTGAAATTCATCCTGTAGAAGATGAGGGGGGGAAGAAGATGGGCATAGTTAGTTTAATTTTGAAAGCTCAAAAAATAATACCACAATCCATTTCCGATTCAGTATAAAAAGTTATGCATGAAAATAACATTCTTATCTTATTTAGAATTATCAAAACAGCAGGGCAAGAAGAAAAGAAAGTATGCCAAGCTGCCCGTTTTCCACCAAAACTCACAGGTAGATTCTCCCTCCTAAAAACAAAATAAGGTTTATATTTTGTATTTCCACTGATGCCCCAACGCCCTCGCCCACACCCCAATATCACATATTCTATATTCTTTAAAACATACAAAACCAAGGTGCTTGGCACCTAATTTAATATTTAAATATTGTTTGACCAACTAACACTAAGCAGTACCATTTTACAAAGAACACAGTGAGATTTTTTTTTTTTTTAATCGGAGCAGAGCTGTTCAGAAGGCAGGAGCGATGCCACAGTTCATTTCTCTTCTCTGTGGCACAGAAACACAAAGCATATAGATGCTCAGTGTAATGCCACACAGTTCCCGCTTTTGGAGCATGCTCTCAGCAAGAGGCTGCTGGTGGCACAAAGAGCATGCGCCATTAAACTTGATCCATTTTCTTATCAAACGTCCAACATTCCAACACTGAAACAGCACCATTCCAAGACTGGTAACTAGAGAAACCGGTATATAGTAAGGGAAAATGGGCAAAGGACACAGCTTGCATATTAGTGTCCTGAAAAGAAAGCTTCATACTTTCAGCAGCACATTCCCTCCCCACCTCACCACACCAGCCCCCAAACACACACATACACACACACACTTGCACTCACATGCACTCTCGCTCTCTCACACACACACAGACACACACTCTTGCATTTTTAAAACACACACTCTTGTATTTTTAAATAAAAGTTTATAAAGTTGAAAACAAAAATCACATGGGTATTCTTCCGGCAGCTTTTCTGCAGAATCTGAGGCCCCACAGAATCAGTTAATTTGTTAACCGATCACATGAGTATGGCAATTATTCTAAACCCCTTAAAAATCAATCTGAGGTGAACAATGAAAAATGGCAACTTGGCACCAACTTTACATTCTTTGTGTCTCTGCATGCTGTGGCATTGTGACACTAGGAGAGCACCAGTGATCAGTTACTGGTTTTGTGGACTCCAGTGCAATTCATTTGCCACGTATATGAATCCTCGGACAGGACTGTGGGTGTGCGTACACATGTGCTTGCAGCTCTGCACATGTATAGATCAGACTGTACCCCGTCTTTTGAATTAAGTGGTTTACCTGCAGGCTCCTGCTTTTTTTTCTGTTTCATCCAAGCCTTTTTAAGAGAGGGAGGCCACAAAGAGCAGCAGATAATCCTTACCTAAAGACATTTCAGGTTACTTCCCGAAGCAGTGTTTCATTACTTCCTGGCTTAGGTAAAACCTGTCTCATAAGGCCAAGCCTATTACTGTTCAGAGAAACAGCCTAACAGCCTGTTTGTGCACACTGTGTATGTGTAATAAGCCAAGATCTGCAGCAAATGAAAACTTCCACCGTGACCACGTTTCTGGTCACATTGACTATATTGTCAACCCAACCACAAAATAACTTTCTCTAAATAATCATACCCAAGTTAAAGTTTACATATTAGTGTTAGTCACCCTGAACTATGTAAAATAAATTATATCTAACCAGCAGACCATTAAATAAAAATGATGGAAGTAAAACTAATGACACTCTAACAAAGAAGGTGTCCAAAAATCCATATAGTTATGAATCCATTTTTCAGATGAAATTCAAAGTTTCAATGCTAAAGACTGCGGCATGTTAGCAGTGCAGTTCAGATACTGAAGAGGTGCACATCCCATCCAATTAACAATGTACTTTGCAAGTGTTTTAGCATCAAGTGTCCTAGCATATTACCGTAAAGCGTTTCTATAGTAGAATAAGTATGAATCAAAATTTTATAACAATACAGAATGCAGATGATTACATCACAGCATGAGGCATAACCAAATGCCATAGAGGAAATCATTAAACCGATCAGTAGTTTCCAGCAGAGATTTGAACAATTCGGTTACTATGCGAGCACATTAAACTAGGCCATGGAAAGAGTTAAACCACAATCTGTTCTTTGTGTGGGAAGGCAGCCCTGCTCACAGCAACCACAGCCCACGATAAGACCTCCCTATCTCCATACAGTTTCTGATGCCATGCTTTTAGCTTTCACTGTAACTACAAAAACTTTGTTTATTCCTCTTAGAAATATATGCAAGAGGAAAGCCTGCTGAAGGAAATGTGGACTTAAACTTGCTTTGGGAACTCACTTCCTATAATCTGACTTCTACTATGAATCATTGATATGATTAAAAAACATACATATATGCACTCATAAGCTAAACACTTGCAAATGTAAGGAGGACACAGGGGAAAAGGTTTTGTCTCACTCATTTTACCCTTGCTGTGCTTTTCTAAATGCAATATTATTTTAACAAACATTAAGCAATGTGGTAACACTTAAGTAGTTATGTCCTTAAGTACCATGTTCAGTGACATTTCACTTTCTTATGAAGACATCATAGTTTTGATTAAATTTGGTCAAGTTTCAAAATTTATACATAAACATCACCATTTCTCACGTAACAAATCTTAAAATTTTAATAAATTAATTTAAACATTCAGAAGGCAAATTTGATTGTTAAATTTGGAATTTCTTAGCAAATACACACAAGCCAATGTGTTTTTTAAGGTGCACTGAGTTTGTTGTCAATCCTGGCAAATAATGTTTTTAAGCTTACATACATACATATACATATACACACACATAGACATATACATATACACACACATAGACATATATATATATATAGACATAGACATATATATATATGTAATAGAAATAGCAAACTTTCTCAGGCTGCAAAGTAGCCTTTACTACTTTGTGGATTCCTTTCAAGTGAAACACTTTCTTGAGTAGGGGACACATTTAAAAAAAAAAAAAAAACTATGTAGAGGTTTATTATAAGACACATGTTTCTGTTTCAATCTGCCTAAAATGTCATCTCCCAAGTGTGACTGTTTTCTAATGCTGAGTAGCAATATCTTTTTAATGATTTCGAGAGACATGAATCTGTGCAGAAACAAGACTTATCCAAAAAAAAATTTTTCTAAGTGATTAAGGTTTTTGAATATCCTACCTAGTGGATTATCACAATAACACAAAGCAATTACAGAAATTATTTCAAAACAAACAAACCAAAAAAGCAAAGCAAATAAGGAATCTAAGCTCTAATGGCTCTCTACTTAGGTAATACGCCACGTTGTTCTTTCAGAATTTTTATTAAAATGCAGAGGCTTTTTAGCAAGTCTTTCTTTTTTAAAACTTCTTTTAGTTTAACTAAATAATTGATAAAATAAATTACCAAGGTACAAATATCAAATATTTAAGTGAACTGTCTTAATACCACTAGGCACATTTATGTTTCTTCGTGGAAATAAAGGTTTCCATGAAAGCAATAGAAAATTAGACCAATATAGAGGTATAAGGGTAAATACTAGGTATTCCTGAAGCACTGTTTTATAACATTTTTATGAAAACATGTATCTACAAATCTTGAAATACAATGAAAGGAAAAAAAATCAATCTCATCCTGCCAATTGAAAGTTATATTATTAAGAGTTTACACTGTAGATTAAAAGCAAATATTAAATCATTTTTGATGATTCTTAACTTTCCCTTCACATCTGATTTATTACATTTATCAGAAACGGACACTGTAGCATATGATTTTGTTAAATACCAACTTTAACAGTGACTCCTTTTGAATTAAGATCCCTCCTAAAATCTAGATACTTTATTGCAACAACTGAGATTCTTTTTAAAGTTTTCAACCAATTAGGAATGTTAATCTATTTTGTATTTACATTTTCTAAATAATCCTTTACTATAGGTATTAAGTCCTTACATCAATGTAGAACAGGCGCTGATACAAAACTAAAACTGTTCATGAACACCTTGCATTACCTATAAAGTCACATAGAGATTAGTTAAGTAAGAATTCTAAAGCTAAAATCATTTTGCTAGTATAGGCCTTAAATCCCAAACATATTTTAATCCTTTAACCCAGATTTACTTAATTAAAATAGTAGAGAATATTAGTCACGATGAATTAGCGTTGGTAAGTATCCTTGAATACTGTGATAGTTGAACACTAGGTTGCATACGATCCTAATATTCTATATGTCAGTACGTTGCAATATTATTTTTAACTTACACAAATTAAGATAAAACTAGTGACTTTTCCATCCATATTTGGAGAAAACTAGAAATGCAATGTAATTGTTAGTTTCTGCAAAGCTGATGATGGAAATATAAATTAATATAGAAAAGCAACTATTATTCAACAATTTACAGGTAAGAATAAGCGATGCAGGACTTTGTAAGTGAAAGGCTTATTTCATTTTGTTGTATTTGAATTGTGCTTCAATGATCATCCCAGTGTAAAAATTATATTGAATGGAAGTGGTTTACCAGAAGGGGGGGGGGGAACCCTGCTGATGGGTAATATTAAAGGTAACTAAAGACAATTTGTTATACCTTAAACAGTTTCAACATCACATTTATTGCCCATTATAACTCATAGCTTTTGAAATACAAATAGCTCAGTAACTCATTTTTCCAGTTTTGTTAAATTAAAGTGCAGTTTACTTGCTGAAAATAGCCATATCTAAGTCAATCATATTCAGATGCCAAACAAAATATAAACAATAAAAAATGTGTCAGCCAAAAAGCTACAGGACTGTATCCAATCACTGAATAAGCCTTATCATTGTTTTCATCTTCATTCACAATTTATGAATGCCTCAGTCCTTTTGAATCACAATGGCTTCTAATTGTCATACAATTGAAATCTTAATCATTTGTCTCTTATAAAAATACATCATGGTTAATATCAGATTTTTAAGATTTTTAAGACAGCCAAGACTAGCCGACACTTCAATTGTTTAGTTTTTATGCCAATGCCAAAGAAAAGGGTTATCAATTACCAACTGTAACTCATTTGCCTAAAAGCTTAAGTAAACTGTCCCACACCTTTAGAGGTTTAATGTACTATTTCAAATAACAATTCTGGGCTAAGATATTTAGTTAGTTTGCCAGTTAGTTAGTTGATTACTTAGTTGGCCAGCGGTGAAAACTGCCCTCAGGTAAGTCGGTTCGGTCTCGCCACTTTTCCATTTGCCCATCTGGTTTAAAATGATATAAACTGTGTTTTAAAAATATATAAAGCCAGTGCTTTATTTCATACCATTGTTCCTAGGGTATTTGGCCAACTTTCAAGGGAAAAAAAAAAAAAAAGACCTTACTTTTCCAGCATTACTTTATGCCTTACGAACTACGCTCAAACATCGTCAAATGAGCAGATCCTCACGAAATGAAATACGTTCTAAAGTCCTTAAGTTTCACCACGACCAACTAACTCGTGTCAACGTAAAGAACGCCTTTGTAGTGTGGTCACTGGGAACCTCAAAGTGCGGGTCACTGTAGACCTGGGTTTCAGATCCTCAAATTAAGCAAAGGCATGGGTCGGCGCGACAACCTCCGATTAGCTCCACCACCCGCCCACCGCCTGCAGCAGAGTCTAAGAGGCGCCCACACGGACTTGTGCTACAGTCCCGTGGCCCAAGTTTACTGGATGTTTTTAAGAGCTCATTCGCCCTAAATGCTCATCTAAAACTGGAGTCCGCCTCAGCGCGTAAGCGGACGAAGGGGTAGATAGGCGCCCTAGGCGGGTGTGCCGCCGCGAGCCGCACTTGGGGGGCCCCCGGCCCTGCCCATCCCCGGTGGCCTCGCCCGGCCTGGCCGCCCTGGCAGCGCGCGGGCGCCAGCTCCCCATGCCCAGGGCGCAGGACTGGATGCATGCGGTGGCCATGGGCTAGGGGGCGCGTACCGGCTCCCACTTCGCCCCGCAAATCCCGCCGCAACTCCGGGCCACTTCTTCTCCGAAAGAAGGGGTATGAGGAGGTTAAGTAAAGCCGTTAATTGTCCTCACGACGAGAGCAACAAAACAAAACAAAGGCATTTCGGCTAGAGAGAAAGCTCGAGAGAGCGACCAAGAGATGTACCTGAGTGAGACAGATGGGAGAATACATCATGACTTCGCCTTAAAACGCACTTTCGCGGAGATGCCCAAGAAAATCTTCGAGAAGCAAGAATTTCATCTATTCATTTTACAGTCATCTGAGCCCCGCGATGCGATCAATCAGAAAGGGGCTCTGCGCTGGATCACCACAACTTCACAACAAACACAGTCCTCCTTAAATAGCCAAAGATTCAAGTTCACTCGGCGAGCTAGATTTCCCGGGGTGAAATCCAATCTACACTTTTAACCCTCCTGCAGTCCGAGCGCGCTGGCCGTGCTCGCCGAGGCCGCCGCCGCCGCCTCCGCCGCCGCCGATGGTGTTGGCTGCTTTTCGCCTGGATTTGGGGATTTGTTTTCTGTTTTGCAGTTGCTGTTGTTGGGGGCTAAGGGGTGCACGAAGGTTCGATGTGGGTTGGATTGGGGTGGTGGTTGGTGGTGAAGTGCTTTTTTAAAAAAAGGCGGGGAGGGGGGCGCGGAAGGGAGGGCGGGAGGGAGAGCGAGGAGAATGTGTCACCGCCCTGGGAAAGTTCAAGGTTAAAGCCCCGAGCACTGCGGCAGGATCCCGGAGTGGTGATCGCAGGCGAAACTTTGCCGCGAGCCGACCATGTGTGTGCGCAAGAGGGAGCGTGAGCGAGTGCGCGCGAGTGGCGGGGAGCGCGCGGGAGAGGGCCCGGGTGGGGGCGGGGTGGGGGAGAAGGGAGAGGCCGGGGTGAGGGAGGGGGCGCGAGCACAGGTCTCCTGGGCGGAAGAGACTCTCAGCGCGCGGTCCCCGGCTGCAGTAGCAGCCGCCGCCGCCGCCGCCCGCGCTGGCTCCTCCGCGCCCGACCGCCCGCCTCGCCCCGCGTCTGACCGACCGAGCTAGGAGGCTGCTGCTGCTGTTGCCGCCGCCGCCGCCGCCGCTGCCCAGAGCCCAGGGGGATCGAAATGATCTCCTGAAAAATCCCAAACGATAAATCCTGATCTCCCGCTCGGCTCCAAACTCCTCTCTTTTTTTGCCCTGGGCTCTTTTTTCCCCTCCCTCTCTCGCTTTCTTTCGTTGCAAAACTTGGAAGTTGAAAAATTCACCGGTTCCACCCTCTGGACCCCGCTCGAGCTCTCTCCAAATCAGACTTAAGGATTGTTTTATTATTTAATTACACAATCATCGCTTTACTCCTCCTCCTCCTGCAAACGCGCATTCCTTTTGCACCAGCCTCTCCACACACCCTGGCCCCCACCTCCTCCTCCTTTTGCTTCCCACCCCACCCCACCCCCTCATTTGTTAAAGGTCTCACCGGTGCAGCAGAACTATGTTTGTTTTTCCTTTTTCAAAATATATCTTCTTCCCGCCCTTTGGCAAGCCCCTCACCCTCCCCACAACATCCTCCACACATACACCCCGAAAAACAGCCCTGAAAGGGGTATTTCGATCGCTGCGTACTCTAAACCGCGGCAATATCCGAGTGAGAGAAGCACTGGATCGGTTTGGGCCCGAGAAAGGAACGAATGGAAAATTCCCTCACACCCAGGCCGCCCCAGGACCCCGGCTGGGGCGCTGACACACGCACCCGGGGCGGGCGTGGGCCACCAAGCCCGCAGGCAGAAGGGACGAGGAGAGGCCGAAAGGAGGGGGGGGTTCCCACCAACTTGGGCTCAAGTACTTGGGGCGCCCTGGCGCAGATGTTGCGGCGGGGAGGTGGACGCGGCGCTCGGCACAGAGCCCGGCCCGGACCTCGCGTTCACTTATGGGATGGAAGAGGGGATCCTCTGGGGTCTCCCCCGTAGGCCCACGCCCGGGACCGCTCCGCAGAAGCAGCGTGCAGCGCTTCGCGGCGGTTTGCCGCCCTCCCCGGGGGTGCCCCGTGCACGTGGCCTCGCTCGGAGCGGGAGGATCGGGCAGAGCAGCCGCCGCCTCCTCTCTCCTCCTCCTCCTCCTCGCGCCCTGCTTTGCTCTCCTCCTGCAGCCCAGCTGGCTGGCTCCCAATCCCCACCCCCCGGGTCCCGGGGCGCCTGCGGAAAGGCGCTCTCTCCCCGCCGGGGCGCAGGCAGGGCGGGGCTGAAGCGCGCCCCGCGCACCCGGGGCTGCGGGGCGGGCGCGCGCGCGCGCGCGAGCGGTGTGCGTGTGCCGCTACAGCCCTCCAGAGGCGGCCCTCCCGGAGCGGCTCGGCGCCCGCGCCGCCTTTGACTCCTGCGAGGAGCTACCCTGTACCCACCCCGCCCCGAGCCGCAGGCCGGGAGTGAATGAACTTGATTTCAGGTTTTTTGAGGGAGGCAATTTGCCTAGCACCCTTTCTCCCCCCACTACGCGCACACACACACTCACACCCCGCCCCCCAAATTCCGGTTTTCTGCAAGGGGTGGGTGGAGAAATCGTAGAAGCAAAGCCTGCCCAGACAATGGAGAGAGGAAAAGTGAGTGGCCGTGGTTCCGCGTCCATCTCTCTGGGGGCTGTGGAAAGCGGCTGGGGCCTTGAATGGGACTCGAATGCCCCATTCCCGGCTCTCTGCGCGGGGCCTTCCCTACTTCCAACTGTGTTTTGGGGAGCCTTTCCTCTTTCTCTTCCTGTCTCGATTTTTTTTTTTTCTCGACTTTCTTTTCTCTCTTGGTCTCCCCGGTTTCTGTCCCCCGTCCCCCGCCAGCGGAGCTGAAGAAACCAGTGACTTTTTCCTTCACCAAGTGGGAGTTATCCACATCAAGCATTTCACAACGACACATCAAGAAGTGTAGGCAGGTTCAAGTCAACCATGAAATGGTCACTTTTTAACCCCGTCCTGTCCTCATTAGGGAAATGCTCAAACACAGTCCGTTTTCAAAGAGCGCTCTTAATGAGGCGAGCTTGCCAAGTCTACCAGCTGCAGCCCCCGTTAAACCAAGAGCCCAAAGAAGAAAGGCTCTGGGGGTGGGGGCAGGGCAGTTGGGGAGGCCGGTGGTGGGGTGGATCTGGAAAGACGACAGGTAAAGTCGGGGAAATTGCGGGAACTCGCTAGAGTTAACCCTTTAGGACACACCGCTGGGAGCAGCCTTGCTGCCTGGCCTCTCAACCCCAGGGCAAATCTTTCTGTCAGCGTTCTGACAACGTTAATTTCCTTTGTGTGGGTCATTTCTTCTTTTTGAAAAGCTGTGATAAAGTTGACAGTCTTTATAGGTGAAACAAACAAGGTGACAATCGGGGTTAATCCAAATAAATACTCATTTCTCTTCCCGAAATTTTTAGGCAACATCATTTTTGTTTTTGCTTTTGTTGTTGTTTGGTTGGTTTTTGTTTTGTTTTGTTCTTGGTGTTTTATTTTTTAATCCCAAAGCATCACTTTATATTGCACATTACCCTACATCCCTTTTCTCACCTCACGCCGGATTGGGGGGAGGGGCGGGTAGAGGGGAACGCTACTGATAATACCAGCTTTAACTACTGGAGTTTCCCTTTGAACAAATATTCAATTTAACCGTAGTTAATTTACCGTAAAAGACATTCCCCTTGGCACAAATGTGCTCGTGTCCTTGAACACACCTCTTTGAATGTCTGGACTCTTACAGAAGCCATTATTTCGGGGTCTCTTTAAAAATGCAGTGCCCATCTCTCTCTTTCTCTCCCTCTCTCCCTCCCTCCCCACCACACCACCCCCGGTGAAATCCTGGCACCCAGAGAGCACTCCTTTCAGCTAGAGATCCCAGAACCAGCCGCTGGCAAAAGAGGCCCAGTGCTGAGCCCTGAGCAAGTATCTCCAGACATCAATTATCCCCTCCTCCCCTTATTAGTTTCCCTTTCCAACAGAAACTATTTCCTTTTGCCACCAAAACTAGATTGCCTCCAAAAGTTTTTCACAAGCCTAAAAATGAAAGACGAAAAATTGACAACCATTACACAGAAGAGCCCACAGAGCTGCAGCAGCACCAAGGCGAAGCAGCAGCGCCAGACCCAGGTAAGACCCCAGAGAAGTGCAGGTGTCTGGGGCCACCAGGCCCACCATTTAGTAGTTCAGATCTCTTTTAAATGCTCCATTTTTTGTAGGGTGTTTGTATTTCAGTACGGTTTGATGATCATGGATGATGCTTAGTAGTTTGGGGTTTTGATTTGTATCCAAGAAGAAGGAAAATGAGAAAGGAGTAGGGGTGAGGTAGTGAAAAGCAGAAGGGAGGGAAGAATGAAGAACAGAAACACCCTGGAAAGGCTTAGGGGGTGTTCAGTTTATAGGATTTTGACTGTCTTCCTTGGGCCACAGGTGGGATGACTGACACCCCCCCCAAAACAAACAAACAAACAAACAAAAAAAAAACGCTGCTGCTAGCCCAGCCAACACCAACTCTCTGCAGGACTTTACCAAAGAGATTCTTTGGTACAGAGGGACTGGTAGATTTGAGTGTATGGGACTTGGCTTCTCTTAACATAAATCTTGTCCACTATCTTTGGTTTGAGAAACACCAATCTTTTAAACCCCATGTAGAATAGTAGTGAGGAAAAAGTGAGAAAGTGTGTGCATTTTATTCACCTTCCATTTCTTCCAGCATTTCTGTGCCAGGGTGGTTTTAAAGTGTCTGTGAAAAGCCTCTGATTTTGTCAAAGTAAGCCAAACGCTTCTTAGACTTTGGTAACCCTCTTCTCTCTCCTGCACTGAAAGGGTGAAAGCACTGGTATGATAGGCCACATCCATTCCCCTCAAAACCTGCCCCAGGAGTTGGAAAGAAGTGAGAAACTTCCTCAGCGAGAGGAAAAGCTGATATGTCAGCATCCCTAAAGATCTCCTCCCTGTATCACCTATTCCCTGCCACCTTATAGGGAAAAGACTTGCATTTCTAGCTGGCAGAAAATTTATTGGTTTCAAAAAAAAGAATGCTAGTACTTCAGGTGACTGGGGTTTTCAAAACCCAATTGCGGACATAAAACATTTTAAAATTAAGCAATGTTACCCAAGTTGAGCCTTTCACTGACCTCCAGAAAGGAACTTGACATCTCAAGTGATTTTCTTTTACCTTTCTCCCTTCTAAAGAAACTACAGCGACAGGTTGCAAATCCTAGGCAGTTTAGCCAGGTCTCTTGGAGCTTAACAAAGCTGTCATTTCGAATACACCCAATGACTTTTTTTTTTAGCTCTCACATGTGATTGAGGGGAGACTCAACAATTCCACACACCCTGGCTGCATCACCAATATCAATATTTTAAAACTAAATACAAAAGAGACAGTTGACCTCCTGACCCCAGGAAACGGGCCTGCAAAACTGCAAGTATCCGCTACACTGTGCCCGGGGACCTTCCCTTCTTCCAAATGAACCATAAACATCGTACGTGTGCAGCCTGGAATGTACAAGCTTCTATCCACAGGCAGGAACACCAAAATTCCACTCAAAAACGCATATATAAACAACCCAGCAAGCACTGAAATTGCCTGCACTTGATGGGAATTGCAAAATCACGCCCTGCTCTCTCGGCGCTTAAACTACTACTGTCAAATTAGGGTAGCAATTTTTCCCCACTAGAGAATTCACAACCGGTTAGCTTCCCCACCCCCCATTGCCAGTACTTTGCTTTTCACTGAAATGAATAAATAACCATGGACTTTTTTTACTTCCTCTGGGAGCTGTTGGGTGTCCCCACGGGACAAAACTAAATGAGAAAAATGACGCTGTTAATAATGTCACTGCTGAAATGCCTGTACTTGACTGTTAAAAACAAAAATACCGTCCCACTAAGCTTGTCTACATTTCGGGCACATTTACAAGCTAGTCTCTAAGTCTGAACACCAACTGTGCCAGACCCTACAGAAGCGTAGCCTGTTTCCACTTCTCTATAAAGATGAGGCCACTTCATCAACAGATAATCCCAATTTCTGAAGACGTTTGTGCCGCAGTTACAAAGTCAGCAGAGCAGTTGCCCTGTAACACTTTACCTTTTGCATGATTTATTTTGAAATTTGAAAATCACTGTAATAGTTACCTCGCTTCACTCCCAGTACTACAAAACTTACATTCACACACACACACTCTGCTGATTTTGAGAGAGTTGTAGTTATTGTCTTTTTTCAGAGTACCTGACCTTTAAAGTAAAAACAATGCCATCATTTTATTTCTAGGCGTAAACTGGCTTTTGTTACCCATCCACACATACTTTCATGGCATATGAAAACAGATTGTTTTTTAAGAGATGGTTGGAAGGCTTTATTCAGAACAGCTAAACAGTCTTTGCATTCTGCATTATGAAGTGTAAAAATTGCATTGCAGACCAATGCAAACTTTCTGCACCCCTCTCTCTAATTCTTCCTTTGAAAACTGCCATGCTATCTGGAAAGCCAAACAATGCTTAATAATGGAATTGTGCATGTTAGCTTTCAAATTAAAATTTAGGAGACAATTACATAATTACAAAGAGAAAGGCAATTGGGCCTATACAAAATCTATGTTCTGTAATCCTTACCTCTGAATTGTGTCTGAAATATTTTAACAGCACAGCAAGCTAATAAATTTCAAAGCAATAATGTTATCAAATTGTGTGATGTCACAAACTCCAAAAGCACAGTTACAGATGTTTGTAACATCACATTCAGTCTTATAATTATGCGGCTGCTCAGTCTGACCATATTAAAATTAAATGGATGCCTATGTCGGCTAAAGAATAAAAGGAATTTATTTTGGACATCAGACAATGAAACTGTCACCATTTATTGTATGAAACACTCAGCTAATCAATTTCCTATTAGAGGAGCTTTCAACAATACTCGGCTTTAAAATTCATCGGGGCCAGCAAAAACCTTTCCCCAATGCACAAGAATGCAGTTCCAACCACGGACGATAATTACCGTCCTAATACTTTTATTACCCAAGCACTTTTTCCTGTGCTCTCCATCAGTTAGGCAGGAATCTGCAGTATATTGTATCAGTGAGTTGGAGTGCTTGACCTTTGCCCACATATGATTTAATAGGGACTTTTCAGCGCGGGAGCTTTCTCCATCTCTCATACCATTAAATGAAAACATCAAACCTCAAATGTAAAACTGGAAACCACAACGTTTTGTGTTTCACAACTCTTTGCCGTTTTCACTTAGGCTGCTTAAAGGTCAGCTTTGCCTCACAATGCTCTCCCACATACAGTAAAAGCACTCGAAAGTCACACTGATTCTGATTTTTATTAAATCTTGAACTCCCCAGTCAGATACACATATGCACCCCCGCTTATTTACACGTGCATTCTTTTCTAACCACATAAGCATGCGTGTATGACTTTCTGGATTTATTCCATTTAGGGCTGATTTAAATGTCTACTCAAGTGTGGGTTCAAAAGTTAACTTTTTCCCGCCTGTTGCAAGTTAAAGTTACAAAGAATGGTGCTATAAGATCTACTCAAAGAAAGTTAGAGTTAATCGTGTGTGTTTTGGCGCCTTTTCCCTGCCAGCCACTGTACTTAAGGAGGGGGTGGGGGCGGAAAGCCTTGGAGATCTTGTCTGTCCTGTCTCAAGTTCAATGGCAGTTCTTCCAACCCAGAAGATCGCCAGGTTCACAGCCCTAATAATAATTCCGATCACGCCACTTCGGCATCTTGTGTCAAAGTCGAAACTGGCTTCCCCGCCCCCTTCGACCTGAGAGCTGCCAAGTCCTCACACACTCCGCATTCAACCACAACTTAATGGATGGGATATTGTGCATTAAAATGTGGCCCAGATATACTGGCGAAGAGAGGACAAGGAGAAAGGGAGAGAGACACACACAGACTTAAGAGGGGGGAAATTAAGAACAAAAATAGCAGAGTGAGAAAAAAGTATTAACAGGAGGGGGAAGAAATCCATCATAATCTTTTATAAGGGCGGGAGTCGGGGGTGGAGGGCTAACAATTCGATCTGCAACTTTGGGGCAGGGTGGGGAGGGTGGGAGTTAGAGGGTCGGGGTGACTAAACTTTAGAATGAATACCGATTTCAAAAACTCCAGCACACTAATCAGAGCTAAATAATGCTTCCCTCACTTACAAAATGTACTTTTAAATTAGAGTATGCACCAAAGCTGTACTTTAAAAAGAAGCAAAGAAGGCTGCAAGAAGAGAGAATGCGCTAAAAGCCACACGTAAAGTATCATTTGTACACTAATTTTTTATAATGTGGAGGAGGGGGAAGTAGGGAGTTGAAAATGCTAAATGCTAGATTCTGCTCTGGTGGGACTCACAATGTTATCCACTGATTCCCGCCATAAAAGTGTGACACATACACCAAAGTTGTCAAAGCTTTGAAAATACATGTTTACTTTAGGTCTGGAAATCCAGCACTATAGCTCAAACTGTAAAGCAGAAATGACATCAGCATTTAGGAAAAGGGTAGAACAGTCACTTTATAATCCACAAACATGGAAAAATCTGTACCTGGGGTGGGAGTGCAAGGTACAGACGAACAAGACAAGCAAACAAAATCCATCATTTCAAAGCCACATACCATCGCACTGTTTTGCATTAAATAAAAGAGATCCTGAGTCTGTAACAGAACCCTGGGCCGCTGATTTCACATGTCTCAGGTACAGATTTGTGGATTTTCTCAAGGGTTCCTTTAGTGTCGCTTTTTGTGTATATATTTTTTAAAAATCCAGGAATACTCTTATTTTTTAAATTATTATATCTGCAATGCCAAAACTCTTGGCTCGAGAAGAAAAGGCGGTAAAAGTCAACTCTAAAAGCAGGCAGCCCCTGAATCTGTCTGGGTATCCAGTTTTCCTTCCTCTCACATGCAGAAGACTGTCGTGGTTGACTTGAACGCCGTCCAGAGTGGTGTGTGTGTGTGTGTGTGTGTGTGTGTGTGTGTGTGTGTGTGTGTGTGCGCTCGCGCGCGCGCGCTGGATTTTATTGTTGTTTTAGCAGGGCTGCTCTCGGGTGGGGGCTGCCTCTCCCCGCGCCCCCACCCCACCCCAATCCCCACGCTCCGCATACGCAGCCGGCGCAACCGCGGGACTGCGCGCTCGTCCTTTCTCCGCTCTCGGATTGGGCTCGCCGGCGGCGGGGTTGCCCCGGAACCGCCACCCACCCGAGCACCCTTTCCGCGCCCGGCCCGCGCTCTCACCCCCCGCCTCTCCTCGCTTTCTCTTTCTGCTCCTCGCCTCCCGCCCCGCCCCGGCCAGCCCGGGCGCGCTGGGAGCGCGGCTCTTCGCTTCCGCCTGGCGGCGGGAAAGAGACCGAAAGGAGGAGCTGTAGGCGGGCGGACGCGCGGGTGCGCGATAATGAATATTCATCAGGGCGCCCGCGGCGGAGAAGGTGGAAGAGGGCGCGCGGCCCGTGACGCCCCTACCCCGGCCGGAGTGGGTGTGGTGGCCCTGAGCAGCGGGGTATCCCTCGTGGGTTGGGGGGTGGGGCGGGGATGTCTGGTCTTTGTGCGAGTGAGTGTGGGGAAGGAGGGGCTGCCTGAACTGGGGGTCGGCCCCGGGTTCCGCGCGCCTCTGGGCTCCCTCTGCCTTTGTGCTTCCCGAGTGTTTGGGGCGTGCCTTCGTCGAGGGGTCCCTCCGAGGATGTGCGGGAGTGCGGGATCAGGCAGAACAGCTGCAAAAAAGTTGTTTTTTTTTTAATGGTAACAG
This sequence comes from Cabassous unicinctus, assembly GCA_029593785.1. NCBI lineage: Eukaryota > Metazoa > Chordata > Mammalia > Cingulata > Chlamyphoridae > Cabassous > Cabassous unicinctus. The sequence continues at coordinate 24,263 of JAQZBX010010027.1, forward strand.
AGAATAAGTAATTTGTGTTACTCCCCATATCTCGCCACGTTGCTGTGTTCAACTTCTGAAGGCCACGTTTGTTTCTGTGTAAAGAGAGTTCTGAAAGGTTTCTCGCCGCGTTAGCATTAAAGCTACCAGAAAGTGTGCCGTTTAGACATTTATGTGCATACATATGAATGTCAAAAATACGTCTGTAATTTAGGGTAAGAGGAAGAAATAACACCAAAGAAATACACACAACCCCTGGCTGCCCACAAGTAAACGTTCTTGATGAGAATTGGTTGTGAGTTACGTTCATACCTAAAGCAGTTTTGATTAACATTGTATAAATAGTTGACTAACATTTTCAAATTTAGATATATATAATGTTTTGCTTAGTTTTTAAGTAACCCAATTGTTTTCTTTTTAAGGATCTGGAGTTGAGTGATATTGCTTAACGGTTAAACTTATTTATATGATTCTGATTAAAAATTAAAGCACCAAAAGTAAAAATATAACACTAGCCCTAAATTTACTTAGTACTAACCCACATATGTTTAGAAAAGATTTTATTACACAGAGCCCCTGACTAATTATGTAATTGCACAACAGACGACAATAGCTTCAAATATCCTCTAAAAACCTTGTTCAATTATGTGATTATCAGTGGGACCGGAATAGATCCCAATGAATTGTTCTTATCTCTCTACTAAATGTGAACATGTCAGTATTTTAATCCCAGTTATGTTTATCCTCAAAGTCCAAGAGAACTTAAACAACATTGTTCAGGTTCTTAGTTCCTACGTTACACATTAGAAAACAAAGAAGACATTTTGGCCTCATTTAAAAAACTTTTTTCGGGCTGCTTACATACACATTGTATAGAAGTTTGGCTGTGCGTGAATGATATACATACCTATGTTCAACGATAAGATGTGGAAAACTAAAAAGTAATTGGGATTCGCCCAATTAGACTTTAGAAAATGCCTAGCTTAGAAATGGGTTGTCAAACTGCATGTTTAAGAGTTCCCGATTTCCCCTCTAAAAACTGCCACAGTACATATCTTTGGGAAGGAAGATGGATGATGGGAAATGTGTGTGTGTTTGTGTGCACATACATATATGTCCACACTTAACTATGACTTCCCAAGGAAAATTAATGTTAATGTCTATGTTGCTTCAAGTTAAGTAATTTTGAAGTATTGTAGCTGTATAATTCAGCCCATCCAGGCAGTCAATTCAAGTGGATAACAAACAGATCTGTTTCTATTCTGGGATTTCCTAAGAGTAGTTTCATGGTTAAGTAAATCAAATCTAGCCCTAAGAAACCAAATATAAAAGATGAAAAATTCAATGTAACCAAAAATATATTGGGAGGGGGGTTACATGGGAAATATTATCAAATACTAAAACTTTTGTAAGGATGCCTAGGGAAGTCTTTCTTGTTATTATTTGAAGTCAAAGCAGAGTTACCAATCCCTCTCAACATCTATGTCATGTAAAGTAGAAGTGACATTATACAGGGAATCCAGTTTTGTTTAGGAAATATCCTCAGTAAGAGAAAAAATGGGAAAGGAGTATGGAAGGGAAAAGAAAAGGTGTTCCTGCACTTCTAGTGATAACTTGGATGAATCTAGATTTAGTGTCACATGTCAGATGATTTCTTTCTAAGCATATTACTTAGTAATAAAATGTACCATTGTATGTCATGTTCAGTGTTTTGCAGATTATCTTTTTTATTTGCATGTGATTTATTTCTTTTGACGTGAAATTTATAAGAATACTTATTCCTATACCAATCACTCTTCTGTCAAATAAGTGCACATATCATAATTCAGTTATATACAAGGCTTAAAAATAAGAAGACTGATTTTCCAGAATGTCTTATAGAAATCAGACTCACTAATTTGAAGCCACCTCAACTTGGTGTTGTTACTGAATTTTAAAATTTGCTAATGACCATGGTCTTCTACAGTATCAGTTGATATTCTGACTTTCATATTTTGTGACACAAATAAGTAGAAATTAGGGAGTCTTTTTAAATAGGTGCTTCTTTTTAGATTAAAATCATATTGGTTTAAAGGTTTTCCTAGAATATAATTAAGATCCAAAATGTTTTCATATTCATCTTTTTTTTAGAAATGATAACTAATTATTCATTTTTAAAAATAAGCACTGTCAAACGATGCTTAGGCATTTTGGCCCTCTAGCATATCTCACTGACGTGATTCCTGTAATTTTTTTCTGCCTTAAGCTACAAGCACAATTCATTACTTGGAACTTACTAGAAGCTTATACAAGTACATTGACGCTTTAGATTCTCTGGTTTTTCCTAAAGCCAATTAACTGGTAATGCACTTTCTGTATGTTTTCTTCAAATTAAGAAATTTTTTTAATGTACTGGCAACATCTGTGTGTGTTTATCTTTGAGAATAATCACTATATAATTATTTCTAAAAGGCATGCATTATTACAATGCTTTATGTCATAATTGAAGTAATTCTTCTACCCCATCTAAACCAGTAATTTTTAGTCATTACTCCAAAGGTGTTTATTTTTATCTTACTTCTGTATTTCTTAAAAAATATAGGAAGTGTGTTTTTATTGCTATTATTTTTATATTATTAAAGGGTACACACTAATTTATTAGCTTATTATATTTAATCCATTATTATATTAGCATTGCAAATGTAATGAATATAACAGAGATAGTGAAATATTTCAGACTATGTCTATGTCATCTTTTTAAAACAATTGGATAATTATTTTTTAGAATTTAAAAAATACGTAATGTATAAACCTGTGTAGGCATTCATATTTCATTTTGCTTCCAAGCAGTAATTTCAAGTATTTCTTAATAATTTTAAAAAACGTTTAGAGAGACTTAAAACAGGACACTTATAAAGTGCCAAATTTTGGCATTTTGTTGGCGATCAATGTATAAGAGCTGTCAACGTACAACATTTATCGAGAACAGGAGAATACATATCTAGTAAGAGGAAAACCTAAATATAAGCAACAAGCCCTGGTAACTATTCTTATTTTTCATTGGTTATACCAGTCTTGAGCTGTAATCTATTACGCCTCTTCTTTAGACATTGATTGTAAAAATAAACATAGTGTCTTTCCCACAAGATATATTTGCTCTTCAAATCTGTGGAAAAGACTTCAAGAGATTACCAGATAGGTCTTTGCAATGGACTTGAAACTCACACCGCACAGGACAGATAGGCTAGGTCATTTTCTAACCATTGAGAATATGGGTACAAAAATAAACATACACACTCAGTGTTCCTTCTTTCACTTACTGCATGCTGCACCTGTGCACACACATATCTAATGACATCTGCTAACATAATAAATCTCAAGTGGTTTGTGGTGTCATCAAAAACCTGAGATGGTGGTATGGCTCATAGCCTTACCAACCCCGGGCTATGGTCTTGTTAAATTTCTCAGGCTAAATAGAGACAGAATCATTCCATACACCAACCAGAGGTTTTCAAGAGTGGGTTAACATGGTTTAACAACAACAACAAAAAAAGCCTGTAGTTATGACTCAATATGTGAAAAATCTGTTCTCTGATTCAATAGTGGTAAATCAAAACTGCCTACCAGCTTCAAAAATTAATTTTTATCATAATTGTTATGAATTTTGAATCTGAAGTATAAACCATTTCTTAGCTTACTTATGATTTTAAGAGTTATTTCCAAAAAAACTATGTACAATTTAATCATTTAATATTTATATCTTGTTTACTCATAATTTTATATAACTTTAGAATTTCAGCCATCTAAGTGCTCATAAAAAGAAAACAGAGACTTTGAATTAATTTCAGCCAAAATGATTAAATTAAGCAAAGAAAAAGCAAGTGTTTTCTCTAAAGTTTTTCAGGATATTTTGTGCCATATGTAAGGTTTCTGAAACAACAGAATCACTAAGGTATTTTTTTAAATCATTTTCTAAAAACAAAGGCATCTGGCAATCCAGAAATCAGTGAGGCAACAGGATGCAAGAAAGCGCTAGACAGTCTACTGATCCTTCAGTATGGTCCTGGCAAAGGACTGTCCTGCCTTTTGCTCAGTGGGCCATTTTCAACAAGAAAGCGAATGACAAGCCCCCTGCCTCAACATCCTGTGACCAAATGTCCCCAGTGTCAAAGATGCCTTTTGGCATATCTAGAACATAGCAATATCATTTCAACTTGCCCACCACTTAAGAAAAATTAATGACCATAGTTTGTGTCTTTATCCTGTAATTAGGAAAGTCTAGGTACAGAAAGCAGAGGCTCTCCCCAGGGAGCAAGGGAACGAAGTCAATCTTTCTACAAACAAGTATTGCATGCTTAACATGGGCCCTGACTTGAGGTAGGTGCTGCCATACAAAGATGAATAGGTTTTTGAGGAACTCTACGTTCATAATATAATAATGTAAAGGACACCCTCCCCCCCCCAATCCTTTGTGCTAACATTCTCTTCTAAATTTGTTTAGAAAAAAGTAATCTTCCCACGGGGTATTTTTGAAAACCTTCAAATAAACAAACCAAATGACAATTGTTTTCTGCGCATTTTACTGGCAGTAAACATGGGTTTATAGAATAAAATTAGTGTTAATAGAAACCAAAGAAAAATGTATTTGGGGTTGATTTGGCTGCTTCAATCACCCCAACCAACCAACCCCAAAAAACAAACAAACTAAACCAAAACCAATGTATAATATATTCAAAAGCAGGTTAACAAAGTTGAGAAACTTTTGATATCATCATTCTTCATGACAGGAGAAATATTTTTGTATACAGCAGAAAAAAGAAGGAGGAGCAATGTTTGGTGGAAATTTCAGGCACATAGGATTTATGTAGCATGGAGCTATTACTGCCTTCTTTTACCAGCTTATTTTTCAAAGATGATTGACTAGCAAAACTTGAGGTCGGGTAGAAATACAGGTATCAAGAACATACCTAATAGCACTATTTCACCCTTTATCTCCTCATATCCGGAAACATCCTGAGCTGTACTTAATATTTCTTTTACCAGTACCTTTTTTATTAATATTATTTTTTTTACTATTGGCATTTTAAATTTTAAAAAAAATTTTATTAGTGAAGTTGTAGGTTTACAGAAAAATCGTGTAGAAACTACAAAGTCCCCATATACCCGCTTCCTCATGCCGTTTTCCCTATTATTAACACTTTGCATTAGTATGATAAATTTGTTACAATTGATGAAGCAATATTATTATATAACTATAGTCCATAGTTTACATTAGGGTTTACTGTGTTTTACAGACTAATTTCTTTAAAAAATTTATTCTAGTAATATCTTTATAACCTAAAATTTCCGCCTTTTAATTGTATTCAAATATAGAATTCAGTGCTATTAATCAAATTCACAGTGTTGCGCTACCATAACGACCATCCATTACCAAAACTTTTCCATCATCCCAGACAGAAATTCTCCATTCCCTATTCCTACCCTTTCCCTTGGTAACCTGTATTCTAGTTTTTGACTCTATGAATTTGCTTATTTTAATTATTTCATATCAGTGAGATCATATAATACTTGTCATTTTGTGTCTGGCTTATTTCATTCAACATGATGTCTACAAGATTCAGTCATGTCACATGTATCAGAACTTCAGTCCTTTTTACAGCTGAGTAATATTCCATTGTATGTATAGTCCACATTTTACTTATCCATTCATCTGGTGATGGACAGTTGGGTTGCTTCCATCTTTTGGCAATTACAAATAATGTGTCTATGAACATTGGTGTACAAATACCTGTTTGAGTCTCTGCTTTCTATTCTTTCGGGTATATATCTAGAAGTAGGATTGCCAGGCCATATAGTAATTGTATTCTTAACTTTCTGAAGAACTGCCAAACTCTTCCACAGAGGCTGCACCATTTTACATTCCACAAAAATGAACTAATGTTCCTATTTTTCCACATTCTTTCCAATACTTATTTTCCTTTTTTTTTTTTCCATAGTATCCATTTTTGTGAGTGTGAAATGGTATCTCATTATCAGCTTGATTTACATCTCCTTAACGGCTAATGGTTGAGTATCTTTTCATGTGCTTATTGGCATTTGAATATCTTCTTTGAAGAAAGGTCTGTTCAAGTCTTTTGTCCATTTTTTGGTTGAATTGTTTGTCTTTTTGTTGTTGAGTTGTAGGATGCTTTATATGCTGGATATTAAATCATTATCAGATACATGGTTTGCAAATATTTTCTCTCATACTATAGATGGCTCTTTACATTCATGATGAAGTCCTGTGATGCACAAAATTTATTGATTTTGATGATGGCCCATTCATCTGTATTTTCTTTTGTTGTTCTTTCAGTGTAAAGTTTAAGAAACCATAACCCAGCAAAAGGTCCTGAAGAGGCTTCCCTACATTTTCTCATAGGAGTTTCATAATCCTGGTTCTTATATTTAGGCCTTCGATAGATTTTGAGTTAATTTTTGCATAGGGGTCCATCTTCATTCTTTTGCATATGGATATTCTGTTTTCCCGGTACCATTTGTTAAAAAGAAATTTCTTTCCCCATTGAATGGACATGGCAGGCACCCGTATAAAAAATCAATTGACCATAGATGTGAGGATTTATTTCTGAACACTAAGTTGATTCCATTGTTTTATATGTCTGTCCTGTGCCAGTACCATGCTGTTTTGAATACTGTAACTTTATAATAAGTTTTACAATCTGGAAGAGTGAGTCCTCCAACTTCATTCTTCTTTTTCAAGATGGCTTTGGCTATTCGGAGCTGCTTACCCTTCCATATAAATTTGATGATTAGCTTCTCCATTTCTGCACAGATGGCTGTTGGAATTTTTATTGGGATTGCATTAAATCTCTATATCACTTTGGGTAAAATTGACATCTTAAAAATATTTAGTCTTACAGTCCATACACACAGAATGTCCTTCCATTTATTTAGGTCTTCTTTGATTTCTTTTAGCAATGTTTGGGAGTTTTCCATGTACAAGTCCTTTACATCCATGGTTAAATTTATTCCTAGATATTTGTTTCTTTTATTTGCTATTACAAATTGATTTTTTTTTCTTAATTTCTTCTTCAGATTCTTCACTACTAGTAAGTAGAAACTCTACTGATTTTTGCATGTCGATCTTGTATCCCAACACTTTGCTGAATTTATTAGTCCTAGTATATTTTTTGTGTTCTAGTACTTTTCTTTTATTTCATCTGAAAATAGGGAGAGTTTTACTTCTTCCTTTCCAATTTGATTGCCTTTTATTTCTTTTTCTTGCCTAATTCCTCTGTCTAGAACTTACAGTAAAATGTTGTATAGCAGTAGTAAAAGTGGGCATCCTTGTCTTGCACCTGATTTTAGAGGGAAAACATTCTGTCTTTCACCATTGAGTACAATATTAGCTGTGGGGCTTTTTATATATGCCTTTTTGATGTTGAGAAAGTTTCCTTCTATTCCTAGTTTTGTGAATGTTTTTATCAAGGAGGGGTACTGGATTTTGTCAAAGGCCTTTCTGTATCAATTGAGATGACCATACGGTGTTTTGTTTTGTTTTGTTTTGTTTTGCTTCTGTTTGTATTCCATCAATGTGGTGTATTACATGAATTGATTTTCTTATGTTAAACCACCCTTGCATACATGGGATAAATCTCACTTGGTCATGGTATATAATTGTTTTAATGTGCTGTTGGATTTGGTTTGCTAGTATTGTTAGGATTTTTTGCATCTATATTTGTAAGGCATATTGGTCTGTAATTTCTTTTTCTTGTATTTTCATCTGACTTTGATATTTGAGTATGTTGGCCTCATAGAATGAGTTAGAGAGTGTGCCTGCCTCTTAAATTTTTTGGAAGCATTTGAGCAGGCTTGGTGTTACTACTTCTTGGAATGTTTGGTGAAATTTACCAGTGAAGCCATTTGGTCCCTAGCTTTTCTTGGTTGGGAGGTTTTTGGTTACTCTTTACTTGTTTTCAGTCTGTTGAGTAAAAACAGTCTGTTGAGTAAGTTTAGGTAGTTTGTGTGTTTCTAGGAATTTGGACATTTCATCTAGGTTATCTAATATGTTGGTGTGCAGTAGTTCATAGTATTCTCTTATAAACTCTTTTATTTCAAGGTTAGTAGTAAAACCCTCTCTTTGATTTATGATTTTAGTTATTTTTGTTATTTAGTTATTTAGTTATTTTTGTCAGTCTATCTAAAGGTTTGTTGATTTCATTGACTTTCTCAAAGAAATAACTTTTGGTTTCATTGATTCCATTTTTTAAATTATCTATTTCATTTCTCTCCATTCTAATCTTCATTATTTCGTTCCTTCTGCTCATTGTGGGTTTGGTTTGCTCTTCTTTTTCTAGATCTTCCAATTGAGAGGTTAGGTCTTTGATTTTAGATCTTTCTTCTTTTTTAACATATGCATTTAGAGCTATGAATTTCCCTCTTAGCACTGTCTTTGCTGCTTCCCATAAGTTTCAATATATCATGTTTTTGTTTTCATTTGCCTCCAGATATTTCCGATTATCCTTTGTGATTTCTTATTTGATCCATTGATTGTTTAAGAGAGTGTTGTTTTTTTTTCTATGTATTAGTGAATTTTCCAGTTCTCATTTTTTAAAAACAATTGATTTCTAACTTCATTACACTATGGTCAGAGAAGATGCATTGTATGATTTCAATATTTTTTAATTTATTGAGACTTGTTTTATGACTTAACATATGGTCTGTCCTGGAGAATGACCCATGGGCACTAAAGAAAAATGTGCATTCAGCTGCTGTTGGGTGAAGTGCTCTATATAAGCCTGTTAGGTGTAGTTCATTTATACTATTTTTCAAGTCTTCTATTTCCTTATTGATCTTTTGTCTAGATGTTCTAACCATTATTGAAAGTAACAAGTTGTAGGATTCTACTATCAATGTAGAACCATCTATTTCTGCCTTTAAATCTGTCAATATTTGCTTCATATATTTTAGGGCTTTGCCATTAAGTGCATATATATATTTATAATTGTTATGTTTTCTTGTTGAATTGACCCCTTTATCAGTACACAGTGACCTTCATTGTCCCTCATAACAGTTTTTGAATTAAAGTCTATTTTATCTGATATTTATATAGCTATCCCAGCTTTTGTTTTGTTACTATTTGCATGATATGTATATATTTTTATTTTATTTTTCATTTTTGAATTTTATTTGTTGTTATTGGTAGTAGTAGTATTTTATTTTCTTAATAATTTTGTTTGGGTTTTTTTTTGGGGGGGGGGGGCTTTGTTTTGGGGAAAGTTTTGGATCCCATTTCTTTTTTCTTTCTTTCTTTCTTTTAAATTGTATTGAAGTGTATCATTCATACATGAATATACATAAACAATACGTATATAGTAAAAGTTGTCAACTTACAAAACAAACATGCATAATATCATACAGGGGTCCCATACGTCACCCACCACCAACACCTTGCATTGTTGTGAAACATTTGTTACAAATTATTTAAGAATATCATCAAAATATTACTAATAACTATAGTCCATATCTTACATTGGTGTATTTTCCCCCCATCCTATGCTATAATTATTATTTTTTAAATATATTTTTATTACAGAAGTTCTTAACTTATAAAACAATCATGCATATGTGTAGAATTCCCATATAACACCCCTTCACCAACATACCACACCATGGTGGAACATTTGTTACAGATTATGAGATAATGTCATCAGAATATTACCACCAACCGTGGTCCATAGCATACATTTGGCACACTGCATGGTATATATATTTTATTTTACTTTATTTTTTTCATCCTTTCACTGTATACCTACTTGTGACTTTAAATTTAAAGTGAGTCTTTTGTAAACAGCATATAGTTGGGTCATGCTTTTTAATCCATTCTCCCAACATCTGCCTTTTGACCAGAGAGTTTAATCCATTTACATTTAAAGTAACTACTGATAATGGAGGACTTCTGCCATTTTGCTATTTGGTCTTTGTTAGTCTTATAGCCTTTTTGTTCCTCATTCTTCTATTAACGCCTATTTTCATATTTATTTGATTTTTGTAGTGTACTATTTTGAGTCCCTTCTCATTTCCTTCTGTATATGTTTTTCTTATATTTTGTTTGTGGTTACTACAAGGCTTAAATTTAACATCCTCAATCTCTAACAATTATGTTTGGTTTGAGGCCAACTTCACATCAATAGCATACACAAGCACTGTTCCTATACCCCTCTCACCTTTTTGTTGTGCTTATTACAGATTATATCTTTATGCATGCACTGTATGCCCAAAACCATAGATTTATCATTACTTTCATATATTTGTACTTTGGAACCTGTAAGAAGTAAAAAGTGGAATTACATACCAAAAAATATAATACAAAAATACCAGCATTTATAATTACCCATATGGTTACCTTCATCAGAGATCTTTATTTCTTTACATCTCTTTGATCCACTGTCTAGAGTCTTTTCCTTTCAGTCTGAATAACTCCCTTTAGCACTGCTTAAAGGGCAAGTCTAGTGGTGACAAACACCCTTACTTCTTCTTTTTCTTGAAATGGCTTAATCTCTCCCTCATTTTTTAGAATCATTCTTGCTTTATATAAAATTCTTGGTTGGCAGTTGTTTTCTTTCAGCATTTTAAATATTTGTCCCATTGCCTTCTTGCCTCCAAGGTTCCTGATGAGAAATCAGCACTTAATCTCATTGGGGCTACCTCATATGTAACACATTGCTTTTCTCTTGCAGATTTCAGAACTCACTCCTTGCCCTTGGAATTTGACAGTTTGCTATGTGTGTGGGCATGATTCTCTTAGATTTTATCATGTTTGGGGGTTGTTGGCTTTATTGAATGTGTATATTCACGTCTTTTGTTAAATTTGGGAGGTTGTCTGCAATTATTACTTTGAATATTCCCTCTTCTCCTTTTTCTCTTTCTTCTCCTTCTGGGACTCCCATAATACATATATTGATATGCTTGAATGTGTACCACAGGTCAGTTAGGCTCTGTTAACTTTTTTTCATTATTTTTTCCTTCTGCCTCTCAGCCTGAATCATTTCAATTGTCTTGTTTTCGAGTTCACGGTTTCTTTCCATGGCAGCTCCAATCCGCTGTTGAAACCCTCTAGGGAATTCATTTCGGTTATTGTGGGCTTCAACTCCAGTATTTCTGTTTTGTTTCTTTTTAGTATTTCTATCTCTTTATTGAGATTCTCATATTATTCATCATTTTCCTGATATCCTTTAGTTCTTTCTCCATGTTTTCCTTTATCTTGTTGAGCATACTGAAGATCATTTTTCAAAAGCCTTAGTCCCATATGTCCAAAGACTGGACTTCTTTTTTTTTTAATTTGCCATATTGATCTTTATTGATTATTAAAAATTCCAAATATAAGCCTCATTATACACATATGCATTAAGTCATCTTATTTTTTTATAAAAGTAATTTCTCTATTCTTTGGAACCCCAAAAAAAGCATCCTGCTTTTTCCATTTTGTTGAAACTGTATGACTGAATGGATTCATTATAATTCTCGTTGCATTTTTCCAAAAGGTGATTTTTGTATCATGTTGATTTCATCTCAGTACACCTATTAAAGGTATAGAAAAATCACTCAACATTTAATTAATATATTCTTTGAAAGTTTTTTATTATTCATATGAATGTACTAATTATTCTATTAATAACTTTGGAGATAGAGAATAGTTTCTGAAACATTAAAAACAAGATATATTATATATAAGACAAATGGAAGTACAGTTAGTGATCAATCCTGTATAGCTGTTCTCCATCTATTAACAATTCTATATCTTTTTTAAAAAAATCAATTTTATTGATACATATTAATAAAGCATACAGTTCATCCAAAGTGTACAATTAATGGTACTTGGTATAATCACATAGTTGTGCATTCATCACTTCAATCATTATTAGAACATTTCCATTATTTCTATAATAATAAACAAAAAAACAAACAAACAAGAAAATTCTTCACCTCTCAATCTCTCTCTGTTTCCCCTGCTGTACATAGCTACTATTTCTGGCTATTCTTGCACAATTATTTATTTATTTACTTTTAGCAGTTTCATTGAGATATATTCACGTGCCATACGATCTATCCAAAGTGTATAATCAATGACTTTTAGTATAATCACAATGTTGTGCATTCATCACCACAAAATTTTAGAACAATTTCATTACTCCAAAAAGAAAAACTCCACACTCCTTAGCATTCCTTCCCCAGCCCCACCTAACCACTAATCTAATTTAATCTCCATAAATTGATTTATATTTACATTTTATATAAATGGAGTCATACAATACATTACACAATATATTTAGCTCATAGTAATGCAATCATACAGTATTTGTTCCTTTGTATCTGGCTTGCTTCATTCAACATAATGTCCTCCAGGTTCACCCTTGTTGTCATATGCTTCACAACTTCATTTCTTCTTACCGCTGCATAATAATTCCATTGTGTGAATACACCACAGTTTGTTTATCCATTCATCGGTTGATGGACACTGGATTGTTTCTAACTTTTGGCAATCGTGAATAATGCCACTATGAACATGGGGGTGCAGACGTCTGTTCGTGTCACTGCTCTCAGTTCTTCTGGGTATATACCCAGTAGTGGTATTGCCAGGTTTTGTGGGGAATCTATATTCAACTTCTTTTGGGACTGCCCAACAGTCCTCCACAGTGGCTGTACCATTCTACATTCCCACCAACAGTGAATAAGCATTCCTTTCTCTCCATATCCTCTCCAACATTTACAGTTTTCTGAGATTTTAATAATGGCTAGTGTAAAAGGTATGAAATGATAGCTCATTGTAGTTTTGATTTGCATTTCCCTAATCACTAGTGATATTGAACACATTTTCTTGTGTTTCTTCACCAATTGTACTTCTTCTTTGGACAGCTGTCTTTTCAAGTCTTTTGCCCATATTTTAATTGGGTCATTTGTCTTTTTATTGTTGAGTCATAACATCTCTTTATATATCATGGATATTAAACCCTTATTGGGCATGTGATTTCAAAGACTGGACTTCTTTGTTGATGGTTTCTGGATTTTTATCTTGTTCCTTTGGATAGGCCATTATTTCTTCTTTCTTGTTTGCCTTGTAATCTTTTGCTGCACACTACACATTTTAATTTTTTTTTAGGAGGTAATGGGCATTGGACCTGGTACTTTGTACAAGGGAAGCAGGTGTTCAACCACTGAGTTACAACCATTCCCCAACATTTTAATATTTTAATATTAAAGTATTAAAATATTTGGGATCTTGTCCCTGAGCTGTCTGTTCCTTAATTTTTTATACAGCTAGTGGTATGACAAAGTTCCTTCAGTGCCACATGCTAACAAAAACAAACCAACACACATGCAAAAACACTTTTCACGGTCTTTGCAAATTGGCTATGCATTCTTTCAGAGTTTAGCTCTCCATCAAGAAGATCAGCCTGAAGTAAAAAGTGAAGTACAGAGTCCTCTCTGTCTTTTTTGAGCCTGTGTCTTTCCTAGACTTGTGCTTGGTCATGGCCTTAGGAATTGCTCCATTTACAGGAATCTGAATGTCCCCTTTACTCCTTATGAAGTAGATTCCTCACCATCCCCATGCCAGATGCTCTATTGTATGCCTTATAGCCAGTAATCCTTTGCCTCAGCCTACTTTGACTTATTTGTTTCTTACACCTCTTTAGCTCTCTGCAAGCTGCTTCACCCTGGAGGGTAAGTTCTCATAGGGCCAGCCAGAGACAAGTTTCCTGGTTCAGTCTTTCAGTCTGCCACCTGAAAGACTGACATAGACATACAGGTACTCAGTATGTGTACAGGATTTGTTCTGCTGCCTCCAGAATATAGCCTAGGACCCATAAAGGGAGTGCAGGCTAGATCCACACCTTACTGGGGAGGGGCGAGCAGGGGCACCACAAGCTTTTCCTACCATTTTAAATTTGAGTTTTCTTGATTTGGCACTTGCCCAGTTACTGCAATTCTTTAACTATTTTCTGGAGTTTTGAAAGAGATTGTTCTACTAGTTTTTGCTAATTGCTTAAAGATTTTGTGGGGGAACAGCATTCTGGAGCATCTTATGGTGTCCTCTTGGTTGACTGGAAGTTCTTACCAATATCTTTTTTAAAATCTTTTTGATTGTGCAAACAATAGTAGAATCAGTTTAAATAAATGATTAACCAACACAAAAGACATCCACCAAACAGCCCCATAACCTAAAAAATGTTTCATTTGCATATATGCTGTTCCCACATTTAATTATACATCCATATAGTATTTGCATGGTTATAATCTTAAGGTTAATAGAATTTCATTGTATAACTTTTCTACTTTACCTTCTGTTCACATCATTGATACTAGTGAAAGGTGGCAAAACTGAAAAATATTAAAACTTTAAGAGACTTTAGAGACCTCTTGACAAAAGATTAAGAAAGAAAACCGGCAACGTCTTTTGTTTACCCTCCCAGATTTTTTAATGTTGGGATTTAATGTCAACATTTAAAAACAAAGATATATTACTTTAAAATATGTATATCCTGCTTCTCTTGAAAACAAAATAGAAGCTGTGATATTTATGGATAAGTGTTACACATAGCACCAATAGACTGGAGCAGAGAAGCTGCTGTCCCCTTTAGATGGATTTTGGTCTCCACAATCCTCATCACTCCCAATTTTATTATGTTACCCCACTTTCCTCATTTAGGGAATCTACTTGCCTCCTATATCCATGAGGTTACAACCCTTGATATACACCATATGCTCTTCCTGTAGATGAAAAATAAAAACAAGTTTCAGAGAGGTAAAGTGACTAGCTTAAGGCTACTAATCTAGTTAGCAGCAACCACGCTAGCATCATAAAGGAGGCTTCCTGGCTTCACACAAGTGCTTTATTTCAGGCATGTGGAGAAGCAGGGCTCTCTGCGCCAGTGTGAGTAACTCCCCCGGAACTATCTTGAATATGAGCTCCTTTAAAGACTGAAATGTCACAGGACAGCCACTCGCCACTTTTTAAGCTTCCAGTCATAATTAACATTAGGTGTCAGCCTAAACCCTGAGCCCATTCACAGACTCCTCTCCTTTCTCTCTCATTAAAAACAAAAGATCAGAATGCAGGTGAGGGAGGATGCTCACTCTATGGATAACGTCAAATCTGCTGTAACTGATGAAAGAACTACCTAGTTCGAAATTTAAGTCTTTCATTATATTCCTATCAGACACACCTCATAGAGATGGGATAGTGTGTCTATTCTAGGAAATATAAAACTACTATCTCTGTATACAGAATATACTTTCTGAATACTAAATTACTACACATGGTGCAACCAAGAACTTTTTAAAAATCAATTTAAGATTTTGAAAAAAAGTTTGAAAATAGAATCCTGGTTAGCTCTGGTTTAATAAATAGGTTTTGTGACAAATAATAAAAATATGTACCCAGAGTACCTGACCTCTATATCCACATCATGCAATTCTTAGAAATTTGTCTAGAAAATGGGACTTGGTGACAATTACTGCCACTTTATTATTGTCCTTAAGTGCCCCGTGCAGCTCACACTTGCTGTGGTCTTTGTTCTTCAGACAGGACACCTACTCTCTAGCTTCTGCTCCCAAATGGAGATGGACCCAAGAACACACATACAGCATCGTTAACTCAATACAGTAAGTAATTGAGAAGCTCGTGTATTATGTACACATTATGTACACAGTTACCCTCTTGGCAGGTGCCGAAGAGGTCCATATTCAATCGGGTTTCAGGCTCATCTACAGAAGCCTTCTTAATGGCCCTTATTCTCACCAAAGCACCATCTCAGTTGGGCATGGTGGGCCGTATACTCAATGGAAGGGTGTCTAGACCCTCTGTGCTGGGTTTGCCCCACACTCCAGATATGCAGGCTTCTTTGGGAGCATTTTAGGTACGTTGCAGCTGGGTCTTTTCCTTTGCTAGCATAAAAGCTGTTACGATTTTAAGCCAATGGCATTGTCTTAATTAAATAAGGTCTTCCCCAGGGCAATGGTTTTTCCCTACCTAGTTTTATATCAGTATCATGACAAGTCATAGTAATTACCATTTACTGAGGTCAAAGTGTGACTCTGTTCTGTGCTCAGTATGTCACATGTATGATCCTGATTCACCGTCTTTTAAAGATGAGGCGGCAGAGGTTCAGAGAGGTTAAGTTGCCAATAGAAGTTCATGCCACTCGTAACCCAGGCCTTTCTGATTCTAAAATCCATGGCTATGGCAGAAGAGTACATGCAGCAGGGACACACCGGAAGACTGTGATGGTCTAGATGAGTGGTGCACCTTCACAGGAATTAGCTGGGAGGCTTTCCATGCATGCCTTCGAGCATTTTTGTCACTCTTCTTTTGAAACTGCATTTAGAACCCTGGGCACATTCTTTTAAATATTATCTATTGGGTAGATCGTCCTCCTTTGAATATGGATTTGAGTTTTGGATATTGCCATGATTCATTCAATACCCTGTGGTGATTAAGGAAACTACGCAGCTGGGTAAGCTAGTTTGGGTCAGAAATAAGGCATGACAGAATGCAAGAAGACTATTTTCATTCTCTAGCATGTATAATGGTTTGGAAAGTAATGGAATAGAAGCTTTCAACTTGAACTTAGTGACACTAGGACTTGAGGTTCAAATTCTGGCTTAGCCACTTAGCCAGCCACAAGCTATGTGACCCTGGAAAAGGCATGTAATAATTCTTAGCTATGATTTCTTTGTCTGCAAAAAGAACTTAAGAAAAAAATGTCTGCTTCATTTGTGGTTGTTTGGGGATCAAAAAATATCATATGGGGAAGCAGATGTGGCTCAAGTAGTTGGGCTCCCGTTTACCATGTGGGAGGCCCCGGGTTCAATTCCCAGGGCCTCCTGGTGAAGGCAAGCTGGCCCACGCAGTGTGGTGACGGCTCGCGCAGCACGGCGAGCTGACACAGCAAGATGACGCAACAAGATGACACAACAAAGGGAGACAAGCAGACACAGAAAAATGCACAGCAAAATGGACACAGCAAGCACAAGCAGCAAGGGGGGGATAAATTAATAAATCTTTTTTTTAAAAAATCATATGTTGGGAAGCAGATATGGCTCAACCAGTTGAGCACCCATCTACCACATGGGAGGTCCCAGGTTCGTGTCCCGGTGCTTCCTAAAAGAAGACGAGCAGACTCCCACATCGCGCCGCAATGAGCTAGACACAGGGAACGGATGTAGCTCAGGCCGTTGGGCACTTGCCTCTCATGTGGGCGGTCCCAGGTTTGGTTCCCGGTGCCTCCTGGAGAAGGCAAGCAAACAATGAGCAGACAGATGAGAGAACCATCTGGGGGAGTGGGGGGGCGGGGAATAAAGAAAAATAAAGTAAATAAATAAATCTTTAAAAATATATATCACGGGAAGCGGGTGTGGCTCAATCGATGGAGCTCCCGTTTACCATATGGGAGGCCCCAGGTTCGCTTTCCGGGGCCTCCTTGTGAGAGCAGGCCGGCCCGCATGGCGCGGTGGGCTGATGCAGCAGGACCTCACAGCAAGGAGGAGATAAGCAGACACGGAAAGGGCGCGCAGCGAATGGACACAGCAAAACACAGGCAGCAAAGGGGGGATAAATAAATAAATAAATCTTTAAAAAATATATATATATATATATCATATGTTCAAATATGTAGGACTGTATCAGAAATGTGATCCATTCTCAATAAATATTTCCTAAACAGATTATTTGTCTGAATGTGGTGAGAGGTCATAAACAATAGTTAATATGGTCTGTGCCAATGGCCAGACTCCAAGGCCCTCCTGAGTGCCCCCTGGGCCTGACATATAGCATGCATTTACAATTATAGTATAAACCAAGAGGCTTGCCTCAGCTCTCTGATGCTAAGGGAGATGGATTTAAGGGAGGATTTGGTGTGGTTTGAAGTTTCTCGGGGGCAGTTTCTATCTTAAGTTTACTCCTAGGTTCTCCCTAGAAAAGTAGGAAATGTAAAACATATTGAGCAAGTGCCACTTCCTAAACCTTTATGGAGTACCTGTGTGCCCTATGCCAGGTCCTGGGCTCAGGGTAGGACACAGGACATTGCTCCCATCCTCAGGATTAGTGTCCACCCAGCTGGTTTTGGTGACAGGTGAAAAATGATGCTGTCCAAATGATAAGAATTCAGATCACCTTGGTGCTCATTGACACATATAGTGTTAGTCATCTAGAGAAGATGTTTTCACTCTAGAGGCAATGAAGGAGCACCTACTATGTCCAGGAGATACAGTGTGAACAAAACAAACCATATTCTAGCATATAGGAAAGAGACCTGGAGTGGGGATGGGGAGAGGAGTATAAGGGGAGAGCAAACAGAAATAGTTTGCGGGCTGTTGTTCTGAGTTCCAGATCAGCCAGGCTCACCTCTGAGGTCTGGAGGGTGGTCTGGGAATTCTAGAAACCTTGCAGGAAGGTGTTTACCAAAACTGGGAAAGAAGAGTGTTCAAAGCTGTATACAGGGCAGAGTAAATCATGGGTACCTATAGAGACTAGGGAAGGGTGCAGCCTCTCAGGGGAGCTGCTTGGGCTCTCCTCCACAGCATCCCACAAGTCTGCACACTTTGAGTCACACTTTCGCTTTCAAGCTGGCTTATGTTCTTTTTCACTTAATAACATTTATTAAGAATCTTAACTAATTTAATCTTATAACAATCCTATATCACAGATGCAACATTATCTCCACTCAATAGATGAGAAAACTGGTATAGAGACATTAAATAATGCACCCAAGATCAATAGCTTCTAAGTGTCAGAGGCATGACTTGAACCCAAGCAATGCCGCTCCAGAGCCTCAGCTATTAACCACCAATTATGTGGAAACTTTTTCTCCTCTGTAAGCCCCTTAATAAAGTGGCTTTGTCCACCCTTGAAATTGCCTCTTCATTTCCAGAGGGCTCCTTCTAGGTCCCACAACTCCTTTAACAGAGAGCCCTGAATGTGGGCAACCTTAGCACAACCACAGAGCAGCACTAGAAGCCTGGTCAAGACTAAGTCGTAAGGAGTAAAGAGACACCTCAGCAGCCTTGGCCTAAGTCTTCAAACTCCTAAAGGCTGAGACCTAAGTGACTTCCTCTGTCTCTCTTCCTGTGCTTTAAAAATAACAATAAATTTCTCACTATTCACATAATAGAATATTATATAGCAATGAAAAGAAAAACTGTATAATGTGCAGATAGAAAAGTGCACATCACAGTTATTTAGCTAGATGAATTATACATGTCACCACCATCCCTATTAAGAAATGGAATATTACTAGCAATCTAGAAACTGTCTCCTGCCTTCTGCCAATTACTACCCTCAGCACCCTTCCCAAAGACAACCACTATCCTGATTCCTAATAATACAAATTTATATTGCCTGATATTGAACTTTATATAAAAGGAATTATACAGTGTTTATTATTTTGTATCTGAATTATTTTGTTCAATATTTTCATATGAGATTCCTCCATTCTCTTCCATATGGCAGTAGGTTTTCTTCACTTTACAATATGCATAGAACACAATTTATCTATTCCACTGGGTTGTTTCCAGTTTGGGGCCAATATAAAGAATTCTTCTACATGTTTTCTGGCATGCATATGTATGTATTCTCTTAGGCATAAACCTAGAAGTGGAATTTCTGGGTTGTGAAGAATGCCTACAATGAATTTTAGTAGATAATGCCAAACAGATTTCCAAAATGGTTGTACTAATTTATGCTCCATCAGCAGTATATGAGAATTCCAGTTGTTTCACATCTTCACCAATATTTTGCATCATCACTTTTATTTTTGCCATTCTGTTATATAGTAATATGTCAGTGTGGTTTTAATTTTTATTTGCCAGATGACTAATGAGGTTGAGTTCTTTTCATTTGTTTATTGGCCATTTGGATATCCTCTTTTATGAAATATCTGTTCAAATATTTTGCCCATTTTTAGTTGGGCTTTTCTGTCCTTTTCTTATTATTTGTAAGAGTTTAAAAAATACATATATTCTGGATATGAGCCCTTTGTCAGTTTAATCTGTTGCAGATACCTTTCCCCACTTTATGGCTTTCAATTTCACTCTTTTATTGTTGTAAGTCTTTGTGTATGGTTGGGGTTTGTTTTGTTTTGTTTAAAAAAAAAACAAAACACCTTGGGAAGCAGATGTGGCTCAAGCTCCCATCTACCACATGGAAGGTCCCAGGTTCAGTTCCCGATGCCTCCTAAAGATAAGACGAGCAAGACAGTGAGCTGACATGATGGGCAGGCATGGCGACCTGACACAACAAGATGACACAACAAGAGACATGAGGAAAACATAATGAGAGTCACAACAAAGCAGGGAGTGGAGGTGGCTCAGGTGATTAGGTGCCTCCCTCCTACATTGGGAGGTCCCCGGTTCAGTTCCCGGTGCCTCCTGAAAAGAAGACAAGCAGACACAGCAGATGCAAACAACAAGGAAGTGGGGAGAAATAAATAAATAAGTTCATTCCTTTAACAAAAAAAAAAACACCTTTATTGAGGTGTAATCAACAAACTATAAGCTGCACATATTTAAAGTGCACAATTTGATAAATCTTAAAATATACATTCACCATAAAATCATCACCACAATCAAGATAGGAAACATTTCCTTCACCTCCAAAAATTTTTTGTGCCCCTTGGTAATCCCTTCCTCTTGCTCCCCATACCCTGCTGCCACTTATCTGCTTTCTATCACTATAGCTTAGTTTGCATTTTCTAAAGTTTTATATAAATGAAATCATGCAACACGTACTCTTTTTTTTTTTTCCAGGTCTG
>JAQZBX010010028.1:0-34876 GCA_029593785.1 Cabassous unicinctus
TTAGTCATTTACATTTAATGTGAATAAATTTCAGCTCATTTCCTGAGATCAGATTTTGCCAAGAGAGGAAAGTAGAGTAACTGAGCTCCTGAGAGGGTCAGGTAAGAACGAAGAGTGGAATACAAAGATAGGAGGAACAAAAAGTACACAGAACTTGGAGACCAAAGCTGATAAAAGAAACTTCTGCTGTCTAATCTTGCCAAAGGGCAAGGTTGTCTGACTCTAACTCCTTCCTCAAATTATCTGTGAATAGCCAAGCATCTTCCATTTCAACCTTGTCTTCTCTTCTAGTCTGAAACTCTGATCAGATTTCTTTGTTTTAAATAATTTGTGAGGCTCCTCATTCCCTTCCAGAGGCTGATTGCCTCTCTCGTTCTCCAACACTGTGGTTGGCACTTGTGCTTAACATTCTTCTATTGGAAATCCACTATATTTGTTCTGAACGGGTAGGAAGGAGGTCATGAAAATCCCTCTTGAGACTACAATTATTACCACACTCAGAGGACACGATGGAGGTTGGCTGGGCCACCAAATGAATTTTTTATTGATATTTTCAACTATTCATGGTGATCAATTCCGTGGGAGGAGCTGAAAGAAGTTCCCAGGACAGGACTTTTTTTTTAATGACATAAGGAATAAAATGCCTTGCATATTCTTAATTTTATTTTCTTTTGTTCAAAGAAATTCTTGTTCTGAAAGAATTCTAGGAGTAAATTATGGAATATCTGGGAGATGGCATATACAGGAAAGGAAGGGACAAGAGGGTCCTGGATTTTCCCGCCTCCAGTGGTCTGCCTCAGACACCATCCTCCATGGCAGTGTTTTTACAAAGTGTTTTCTGTGGAACACTAGTCTCTCAGAATGTTCTCTGAATAAGAGCGTGCATACAATTTTGCAAACCTTTGCTTACCTCCTTAGGTTGGGCAGCCCCATGTGCTCATACCCTGTAGCCCAGGCTTTTCCTTGGTGAGTCCTCAAGCATGTTCGCATGGTAGAGGATCCAAGAAGTGAAGTGCCGTGGTAAAGAAATGGGTTTGCCAGTTTTAAAGCCAGTAATTCCCAAGTAATTTGACCATAAAGGCTTTTTGTTTTCTTCTATGACACCTTATTAGAAGGAACAAGGTTTCAGAAATGTTGCTCTGTGAAATTATTTTCTCCTGGGATGGGCTGTTACCCACATCACTGTGAGCAGATAGTTTTTGCAAACCTGTTTGAACTGCTAGCAAGGGGTGCAGGGCCTCTGGATATGTTGTCTCCACTCCCCGAGGGGAGAGCAAGGGCCGTGTCTGGCAGTGTTAGGGTTAGGGTCTGAGAATCTATCACAGTGCCCCAGCACATAGAATCTCAGCAAAACTGACACAACAGACAGTCCAGGATGGTCTGTTTTTACAACTTGCTAGTCCTGTAAGACTCTTACAGTTCACACAGATGTCCTCTGTGCTGGTAGGCCAATCTCAAAACCAAAGAGTTGACACATTTCATTTTGCCTTTTGCCACAGTTTTTTTTCAAACCTGAGACATGATTGCATCCCCCAGGCCTAAGCTGTCTTCTATGGCAGGCTCCTAATTTCCTTTGTATCATGTTCCACCTGTTCAATTGCTGGGGTTTCTTGACACTTATGAAGAGTAAAGACTCTGGGAGCAGGCTTTGTTTATTCTGAGCAGACCTTAAAATACAGCTACATTTATAATATGCCTGCAAGGCACTGTGAGCAAACACAAGCGTAAGCAGAAGGATAGAACTCGTGTCTTGCCTCTGAGACCTTGCCTCACAGAACATTTGTTCTCCCTCAAGAAGACGGTAACTGGATCATGCAGTGAGTACATGACTAGAGACAGTTGAAAGCCTCACACATTTCTCCAAGGAAGTTAAGCACATGAAAAAAATGCTCATCATTAGCCATTGATGAAATGCAAATCAAACCACAATGAGATACCATTTTATACCTACTAGAATGGCTACTGTTAAAAAAATAAAACGAAAACCAGTTGTTGGAGAGGATGTGGAAAAATAGAAATACTAGTTCATTGTTGGTGGGAAAGTAAAATGGTCCAGCTGCTGTGGAAAACAGTTTATTGGTTCCTCAGACAGCTAAGTACAGAATTACCATATGACCTGGAAATCTCACTTCTAGGTATATACCCCCAAAGAATTGAAAGGAGGGACTTGAACAGATATTTGCACAAATATATTCATGGCGGCCTTATTCACAGTTGCCAAAAGATGGAAGCAACCCAAGTGTCCACCAACAGATAAATGGATAGACAAAATGTGGTATATATAGTCCTTAGATTATCCTCTAGCTTTCTTTCAATTAACATTAACCTTCCTAGACTGTCCCTTTCAGCCACACTCACATATAAATCAGTGTTGATTATACTCACTATAATGTGTTCCCATCAACTCTGTTTCTCCACATTTACAATCCCCCTTGTTAAATGTTCTACATACATTCAGCATCAGCTCCCGCTTTACAACCCACATTCTATCTCCTAGCAACCCAAACTCTAGTTTAGCTCCATGAGTTTATTCATTGTATTTAGTTCATATTAGTGAGACCATACTATATTTGTCCTTTTGTATCTGGCTTATTTCATTCAACATAATGTCCTCAAGTTTCATCCATGTTGTCATATGCATCCCAAGTTCATTTCTTCTTATAGCTGAATAGTATTCCATTCTAAGTATAGAACTCATTTTGTTTATCCACTCATCGGTTGATGAACACTTGGGTTGTTTTCATCTTTTAGCAATTGTGAATAATGCCGCTATGAACATCAGGGTGCAAATATCTGTTCATGTCCTTGTTTTCAGTTCTTCTGAATATATTCTGAACAGTGGGATTACTGGATCATATCGCAGGTCTTTATTTAGCTTCCTGAAGAACTGCCCAACTGTCCTCTACAGAGGCTGTACCAAATTACATTCCCACCAACAGTGGGAGTGTAACCATTTCTCTGAATCTTCCCCAGCACTTGTAGTTTTCTATTTTTTAAAATAAGAGACATTCTGTAAGGCGTGAGATATCTTATTGTAGTTTAGATTCACATTTCCCTAATTGCTAGTGATGTTGAGCATCTTTTCATGTGCTTTTTGGCCATTTGTATTTCTTCTTTGGAAAAATGTCTGTTCAAGTCTTTGGCCCATTTATTAATTTGTGTGTTTGTCTTTTATCATTGAGTTGTATGACCTCTTTATATAACATGGAGATCAAACTTTTATTGGATATGTGGTTTGGAAAATTTTCTCCCAATGTGTAGGTTGCCTTTTCACCTTCTTAACAAAGTCATTTGAAGCACAAAAGTGTTTAATTTTGAGGCAGTCCCATTTATCTGTTTTTGATTTCACTGCTTGTGTTTTGGGTATAAGATTTAAGAAACCACCACCTAACACAAGATCTCTAAGATGTTTTCCTACATTTTATCCTAGGAGTTTTATGGTTGTAGCTTTTATATTTAGGTCCTTGATTCGTTTTGTTAATTTTTGTATAGGTGTGATATAGGGGTCCTCTTTCTTTCTTTTAGCTGTGGATATCCAGATCTCCCCACACCATTTGTTGAATAGACTGTTCTGACCCAGCTGGGTAGGTTTGGTAGCCTTGTCAAAAATCACTTGACCATAGATATGAAGGCCTATTTCAGAATTCTCAATTCAGTTCCTTTGGTCAATCTGTCTTTAAGTCAGTAGTATGCAGGTTTTACCACTGTAGCTAAGTAATATGCTTTAAAGTCAGGAAGGGAGTCTTCCAACTTTGTTCTTTTTAAAGACATTTTTGGCTATTCAAGGGCCCCTTTCCCTTCCAAGTAAGTTTAATAATTGGCTTTTCTGATTCTGAAAAAAGGCTGTTGGAATTTTTATTGGAATTGCATTGAATCTATAAATTAGTTTAGGTAGAATTGACATCTTAACAATATTTAGTTATCCAATCCATGAACATGGAATGTCCTTCCATTTATTTAGGTCTCTGGTTTCTTTTAGCAATGTTTTGTAGTTTTGTGAATGCATGTCTTTTATGTCCTTGGTTAAGTTTATTCCTAAATATTTGATTCTTTTAGTCGCTATTGTAAAAGGAATTTTTTACTCCCTCTTCAGATTGCTCATTAATAGTGGATAGAAATGCTACTGATTTCTGCATATTAATCTTATATCCCACCACTGTGCTGAACTCATCTACTAGTTCTAGTAGCTTGGTTGTGGAATTTTCAGGATTTTCTAGATATAGGATCATATCATCAGTGAATAGTGAAAAATTTTACTTTTTACTTTCCTATTTGGGTACTTTTTGTTTATCTAGTCTAATTGCTCTAGCTAGAACTTCTAGCACAATATTGAATAACAGTGGTCACAGCAGGCATCCTTGTCTTGTTTCTGGTCTCAGCAGGAAAGCTTTCACTCTCACCATTGAGTACAATGTTATGTGTGGCTTTTTCATATGTTCACTTTACCCATATCGAGAAAGTTTCCTTCTATTCATATCTTTCGTGTACTTTTTTTTTTTTTTAATCAAGAAAGAATGCTGTATTTTGTTAAAAGCCTTTTCTGTATCAATCGAGAGAATCGTGATTTTTCTTCATCAACTTATTAATGTATATCCCTCTAATTGATTTTCTTGTTTTGAACCATTCTTGCATACCTGTGATAAAACCCATTTGATCATGGTGTATAATTCTTTTAATGTGTTTTGGATTCAGTTTGCAAGTATTTTGTTGAGGATTTTTGCATCTATATTCATGAGAGAAAATGGTTTGTAATTTTTTCTTTTTGTAGTATCTTTGTCTGGCTTTGATATTAGGATGGTGTTTGCTTGATAGAATGAGTTGGGTAGCATTCCCTCCTGTTAAATTTTTTGGAAGAATTTAGCAAGATTGGTATTAGATCTTCTTTGAATGATTGGTAGAATTCTTCTGTGAAGCCATCTCGTTGGGCTTTTCATTTTTGGGAGGATTTTAATGATTGTTTCTATCTTATTACTTGTGGCTGGTTTCCTGAGATTTTCTCTTTCTTCTAGGGCTAGTGTAGGTTGTTCATGTGTTTCTAGGAATTTGTCCATTTCACCTACATTGTTTAGTTTGTTGGTGTACAATTGTTCATTGTATCCTCTTAACATATCTTTTATTTCTGCAGGGTCGGTGGTAATGTCTCCTCTCTCATTTCTGATTTTATTTGCATTTCTTCTCTTTTTTTCTTTGTCAGTCTAGCTAAGGGTTTGTTGATTTTGTTGATCTTGAAGAACCAACTTTTGGTTTTGTTGATTCTTGCCATAATTTTTTTTTGTTCTTGATTTCATTTATTTCTGCTCTAATCTTTATTTCTTTCCTTCTGCTTGCTTTGGGATTAGTTTGCTGTTCTTTTTCTAGTTCCACCAGGTGTGCAGTTAGGTCTTTGATTTTAGCTCTTTCTTCTTTTTTAAACATTGAGGGCTATAAATTTCCCTCTTAGCATTGCCTTCACTGCATCCTATAGGTTTTGATATGTTGTGTTCTTGTTTTCATTTGTCTCAAGATATTTATCAGTTTCTCTTGCAATTTCTTCTTTGACCCATTGATTATTTGAGTGTGTTGTTTAATCTCCATATATTTGTGACTTTTCCTTTTTTCTGCCTGTTATTGATTTTCAGCTTCATTCCATTATGACCAGAGAAAGTGCTTTGTATAATTTCAAAGTTTAAAAATTTTTGATATCTGTCTTGTTACCCAACAAATGGTCTATCCTAGAGAAGGATCCGTGAGCCCTTGAGAAGAATGTATATCCTGCTGTTTTGGGGTGTAATGCTCTATAAACATCTGTTAAGTCTAGATTATTTACCATATTATTCACGATCTCTGTTTCTGTATTGATCATCTGCCAGATGTTCTATACAATGCTGAGGGTAGTATATTGAAGTCTCCAACTATTATTTTAGAGACATCTATTTTTCCCTTCATTTTTTACCACTATGTGTCTCGTGTATTTTGGGGCACCCAAGTTAGGTGTATAAATATTATTGTTATTTCTTTTTGGTGAATTGACACTTTTATTAATATATAATGACTATCTTCATCTCATAACAGTTTTGCATTTTAAATAGATTTTTGTCTGATATTAATATTGCTGCTCCAGTTCTTTTTTGTTTAATATTTGTGTGGAGTATCTTTTTCCAACTTTTCACTTTCAGCCTGATTGTGTCCTTGCATCTAAAGTGAGTCTCTTGTAGACAGCTTATTGATGGCTCATAATTTTTTCATCCATTCTGTCAGTCTGTGTCTTTTGATTGGGAAGTCCAACCTATCAACATTTAATGGTATTTCTGTAAAGACATTACTTACTTTGTCCATTTTATCTTTTGACTTTGTTGTCATATCTTACTATTGTCTGTATTTTTACCCTTCTATTTACCCTTTCTAATATTCTTCATTTCTACACTTTTCTCCAAGTCTCTCACCCTTGTCTTTTCTCTTCGGGCTGTAAAACTCCCTTTAGTATCTCTTGTAAATCTGGTCTTTCGGTAACAAACTCTCTGTTTATGTTTGTTTGTGAAGATTTAACTCGCCCTCATTTTTGAAGGACAGTTTTGCCAGGTAAAGAAATCTTGGCTGGCAGTTTTTCTCCTTCAGAACCTTAAATATATCATACAACTGCCTTCTCACCCCCATGGTTTCTGATGAGGGATCCAGAGCTTAGAGTTATTGAGCTTTCCTTGGATGTGATGCATTGCTTTTCTCTTGCTGATTTCACAATTCTCTTTATCTCTGGTATTTGACATTTTGAATAGTAAGTCTTTTCGGATTTATTCTGTTTTACATACATTGTCCTTCTTGGATATTGATATTTGTGTCTTTTATAAGGGTTGGGAAGTTTTTGGTCATTATTTCCTCAAATATTTTTTCTGCCCCTTTTTGATTCTCTTCTCCTTCTGGGAAACCTATAATGCATATGTTTGTGTGTTTCATGTTGTCATTCAAGTCCCCGAGACCCTGTTCCATTTTTTCCATTCTTTTTTCTTTATCTTTTTCTGTCTTTTCAAGTTCAGATGCCCTGCCCTCCAACTCACTTATTCTGTCCTCAACCAATTCAAGGCTGCTATTATATGTGTCTAATGTATTTTTAATCTCATTCATTGTTTTCCCTTCCCATAAGCTGTTACTTTTCTTTGCAAGCTTTCAAATTGTTCTTTATGCTCACCCAGTGCCGTCTTAATATCCTTTATCTCCTTTGGAGATTTGTGTAAACATCATTGAATAGTTGTTTTAAATCCTGTGTCTCATTAGGATTTTTGATTTGATCCTTTGGCTGGGCCATATCTTCCTGTTTCTTATTATGGTTTGCAATTTTTTTACTTATGTCTAGGTAGCTCATTATTTGGGTGAATTACTTTGGTCAACTTCTCTCTCTTGCCTAGTGGTTTTGTTTCATGGAGTTCCTTTGATTTTTGGTTCAACTTATTCTAAGTCTTTAAGATTGCCCAGTTTAACTTCTCAAAATAGGGCCAAGGATCTACTAATGGTATGCAGACAGATCAAGAGGTCCTGGGACCTGAGAGAGTCCAAAAACATTTTTACTTCTTGTAGTTTCCCGGCCTGCCAGTACATGGCACTCTTCAGCAAATCTTTCCACAGAGGTGACTCTTTCAACTTCCACTTGTCCATGATTCTGGTATGGCCAGAGCCGAGATTCAAAGCGGGATCTCCTGATCAAATTCACTGAAGGGAAACGACTCTCTGCCTTCTGCTGTACCCTCCCTCCTTCTAGGGAGGAAGATGCCTGTTTCCCTCTCAGTTGGCTGCAGTGAGCCACAGGTTTTACTCAGGCTGTTTGCCTTGAGTTTGGGGGATAGATGCCGTTCCTGGCCATGGGGGCTAGTAACTCACGGTTTTCACTTTGGCCTCTTCATCTCTCTGTCCCTCTCCCTCCCAGATGGTGCACATTACTCTCCTGGTCTGTAGAACCCCCATAGCAGCTCCCTCAGACAGCTTTTTAAAAAAATGTTGAGCCAAAATTTTATTCTCTCCATTTCCTGGAAATTTCAAAGGGAATGCTGTGTTGTGAACTTCTTGAAGGCAATTGCCACATCTCAGATATTATATATAACAGTGAGTGCCAAGCAGGCTAAGAGTTGTTAAAAATTTTTAAATAATTTTTCCATTTCCCACATTGTACACAATATATACTCATTATGAAAATATTTAAACAATTCAGAAGTACATAGGGTAACAAAGTCCTTTTCATACATCCTCCAATGCACTGCCTTCTCCACAAGTGACCAAAAGATTTTAATGTTGATCTTTTATTTGAGACACACACACATCCAAACCCACACATCTTATAGCTTTATTTGTTATAGCCTTATTTATTACTAGAAATCAGTGATAAAAATTGAAATGAAATTGGTCTTGTTGCATGTTGATGAAAGACTTAGTTTAATAGCACGGTTGATCTTATACAAAAGTGAAAGAAATGACCTGGCTATTTGTAGTGTTTTTTTTTTTTTTAACAGGTGAAAGTCAGCACACTCAAAAAGATTTCCCAGAAAGAGGTTTACATTCCCTACTAATTCAATCAATACTTGTGATTAAACACCCTCACTCTATTGTAAAAATAGTTTCTAAAAGAAGTGACTCTATTCATTACCACTTTAGTATGGATTCATTAGCCATTCATTTATTTTTTAAATAAAATTTTACTGAAGTATATCATTCATACATGAACATACATAAACAATAATTGTATAGTAAAATTTGTGAATTTACAAAACAAACATGCATATCATCATACAAGGCTCCCATACATTTCCCCACCACCTTGCATTGTTATGAAACATTTTTTACAAACTGTGAAAGAGCATCATGAAAATATTGCTACCAACCATAGCCCATATTTTACATTTGGTATATTTTTCCTCCCAACCCACCCAATTATTAACACCCTATATTAGTGTTAAATATTTGTTATCATTCATGAGAAAGTGTTGTCATATTTGTCCTGTTACCCACAGTCCATCATCTACCTACCGCTGGATTCCTTGTGTTATAAAGTCCCATGCTTTGTACAATTCAATGAAAGTGTATACTTAGTGGCTCTCATTTTCATCAGAGTTCTGTTGTCATTTCAGTCAATTTTAGAACACTTTCATTACTCCAAATGGAAAAATCCCATACCCTCTTATAACCCCTATTGTTGTCCCTTAGTATTGAAATAATATCTTCTTGCCGTTGCTGCAAAATATTACAATATTACTGTTAATTATGTCCATAAGTTACATTAGTTATAATTTTCCTGTGTATCACCATACTCTTAAGCACTTTGTAAAAGACCATTCTTATATTTGTGCTATTAACCACAATCTTCATCCACCACCAAAATCACTGTTATACATTCCCTAGATTTTTCTCTAGTTTCCTTTCAATTGACATTTACATCCACAGACTACCCCTTTCAGTTACAACCACATTTATAAATCAGCAGTGTTAGTTATACTCACTATAATGTGTTACTCTAAACTCTATTCATTTCCATGCTTTTACAATTAACCTTACTAATAATGCTACATACATTAAGCATCAGCTCCTGCTTCACAACCCACATTCTATTTCCTAATAACCTATAGAGTTTACCTCGATGAGTTTACTCATGGTATTTAGTTCATATTAGTGAGACCATACTATATTTGTCCTTTTGTGTCTGGCTTATTTCACTCAACATAATATCCTCAAGTTTCATCCATGTTGTCATATGCATCCCAAGTTCATTTCTTCTTACAGCTGAATAGTATTCCATCATAATACTATGTTAATACATAAACACCTTTTGCTTATCCATTCATCAGTTGACAGACACTTGGGTTGTTTCCATATTTTAACAATTGTGAATAATGCGGTTTTGAACATCAGTGTTCAAATGTCAGTTCACGTCCTTGCTTTCAGTAGTTCTGAATATATTCCTAGTAGTGGTATTACTGGATTACATGGCAGTTCTATATTCAACTTCTTGAGGTACTGCCAAGCTGTCTTCCACAGAGATAACACTGTTCTATGTTCCCACCAACAGTGAAGTAGTCTTTTTGTTTCTCTACATCATTTCCAGCACTTGTAGTTTTCTATTTTTTTAATGGCTATTCTGTAAGTTGTGAAATGGCCTTATAAGTGGGAGAGCGGGAGGGAGTTGTGTATAATCTCCCTCACATTCCAGCACCATCGATCCCCTTCTCATCACTGCACCAACATCACCCCCATCCACTGCCCAACCACACTCTTCCAACTTATCATAGGTTTTGCTGATATTGAGCATCAGCTCACTGTACTCTACTCCGTTTCTGTCTCCTGATAACCTATCTTCCAAACTCTAGCTCTGTGAGTCTAATTTTGCTTAAATCATATCAATGAGGTCATGTAATATTTGTCCTTCAGTGACTAGCTTACTTCACTCAACACAAGGTCTTCAAGATTTATGTGTGTTGTCCCATGTGTTAATACTGCATTTCTTCTTACAGCTGAGTAATATTCCATTATATGTATATACCACAATTTGCTTATCCATTCATCTGTTGATGGACACTTGGGTTGTTTCCAACTTTTGGCAATAGTGAATAATGCTGCTATGAACATTGGTGTGCATTTATCTGTTCATGTCCCTGCTTTCAATTCTTCTGGGTATATACCCAGAAGTGGGATTGCTGGATCATATGGCAGTTCTATAATTAACTTCCTGAGGAACTACCAAACTGTCTTCCACAATGGCTGCACCATTCTACATTCCCACCAGCAGTGGACGAGTGTTCCCTTTCTTCTGCATCCTCTCCAACATTTGTAGTTCTGAGTTTTTAAATAGCTGTCAGTCTAATAGGTGTAAGATGATATCTCAGTGTATTTTGATCTGCATTTCCCTACTAGCTAGTGATGTTGAGCATCTTTTCATGTGCTTTTTGGCCATTTGTATTTCCTCTTTGGAGGAATGTCAATTCAAGTCTTTTGCCCATTTTTAATTGGGTTGCTTGTCTTTTTATCATTGAGTTGTATGATCTCTTTCTATGGCATAGATATCAAACCCTTATCAGATATGTCGTTTGCAAATATTTTCTCCCATTGAGTAGGCTGCATTTTTACTTTCTTGACAAAGTCTCTTGAAGAACAAAAGTGTTTAATTTTGAGGAGGTACCATTTATTTATTTTCTCTTTCATTGCTTGTGCTTTGGGTATAAGGTTTAAGAAACTGCTGCCTACCACAAGATCTTGAAGATGTTTTCCTACATTTTCTTCTAGTTTTATGGTTGTAGCTTTTATAATTAGGTCCTTGATCCATTTTGAGTTAATTTTTGTATAAGGTGTGATAATAGGGGTCTTCTTTCTTTCTTTTGGATAGGGATATCCAGTTCTCCCCACACCATTTGTTGAATAGACTGTTCTGGCCCAGCTGAGTGGGCTTGACAGCCTTGTCAAAAATCACTTGACCATAGATGTGTGGGTCTATTTCTGAATTATCAATTCGGTTCCATTGGTCAATCTGCCTCAGACATCTTTTTTCCCTTCCTTTGTTGTTTTTGTAGTATGGTTGATCCCTGCCACCCTACTTCAACACCAAAGTCCTACCCTAGGGGTTTTTGATTTGCTGTCCAGCCCAGGTACTTCTTCAGGACATCTTTTCCATGGCCCAACAAGAATCTAGGCTCACAGATTAGAAATAGGTCATGGCTTACCAATCGTAATCTGGACATCTCTGCTTACTCCCCCCACCAACTCCAAACACTCTCACCCATGTTTCAGTCAATAAGATGAAAACTTATTCCAAACTGATTGGGAAGGAATTTTTAGGACTGGCAAAACTGAGAAGTCAAGAGGTAGTTCTGGCTTCAGGGTTGGCTTGATGTAGGGGCTTATAGTTATCACCAGGACCTGGTTTCATGCTTTCCAACTCTGAGCCCTATTCTCTTCTATGTGTTGTATCTGTTCTTAGCCAGGATGTGTTTTCATGGGGCCAAGATGGCTGCAGCAGCTCCATTCTTAAAGCCTCTTACATTTAGTAGAAAATATCTTTCAACACACTCATTGCATTTCATTGCCTCTGATTGGGTCATGTGCACATCTGTGAACCAATCGCTGTGGCAGGAAAATGCAATGCATTTGTTGGCTTAAGTTTGAGTCACATGCTCCATTGGAACTAGGGTGGCATCTGGTCCAAAGCTAAGGACTGTTGGGGAGAGCTTGTCCTCCAAAGGAACCCAGAAAAGGAGAGGTGGTGCTGGTGGCTGTAATGTAAAAAAATATTCACCACACTTCCTACTTCCCTTGAGCTCTTTTGTCCCCTGGTCACTTGTCTGTACTCTGGGGTTCTGGGTGCTCCTGGGGGAGTGTCTCTGTGTGCACCTTTAACTCTATTCCAAAAACAGGTATGTATTTGTGCTCTGGCCACATTCTGTATGTCTTATGGCAACTTAAAACTTACATTTAATAAAATCAGTAGTAATGATTCTAGCTGATAATTTAGAGTCCCTACCCCTGTTAGACACTGCTAGACACTTTGATATGCATTCTCTCGCTTCATCTTTGGACTTATACTAGTCTCAATTTTCAGATGGAGAAACAGACTTTGGGAGACAAAATGCCTTGTAAAGTCACATAACTAATTAGTAGAGAGGCTGCTATGAGAAGTTATTCTGGGCTGTTGGCCAGTATTCTTTCCACCAAATCACTTTTCCTCTCTTGTAGACATACTTATTTGAAAGATAATTGGTTGTTTCTTAGTGCTTCTTGCTGGACAAATAGAAACAAGAACGTGCCTTCATCCAGTATGGTCAGAAACTCAGTGCAGTTGTAAACTGAGCTCTGTTCGTGCGCATGCATATGTACATTTGTATATATGTGTGGATAAGTATGCTGTTGAAAGGATGGAGAGCTGAATCCTTAGGCTTTGTGTGAATTGATACTTGTTCTTTGCCTTTAGTTAGATGAAACTGATGTAGCATCTCTGCTTTTTTAACTTGAATTATTAGATGTCTGTAGTCAGACCACTGGAGGTGGAGGATACTGTTGAATCTGAGACCATAGATTCAGTATATTTGGTATTTTAATGGTATATGCTACACAAAGGAAGATGCAACAAAATCTTTTGGGTCAGTAGGGTCAGGAGGTTGTGGCAAAACAGAGTAGAAAGTGTGGGTTGAAGGAAGATGGTGGAAATTTGGAGTGATCTGACCTGTCTACAAGACTACTTTAACTCTTCAGCCTGATACTCAAGGCTTTCTCTCCTATAGTCTCATCATATAGCTCTGCAAATATGTTTGGAGTTTCCACCGAACTGCGCTGCTTCCTATTCCCTGGACCGAAGGACCCTGTACTTTTCTACCTCTACTTGGTTTAGCTTACTTCTTGAGCCTGTGCTTGGGATGAATTTTTTAAGGGAGATGCTCACTAAGTACTTAAGCATCCATTAGTTCTTCATAGGGTACTTTTTGAGCCCCTACTATGCACCTGGTGTGCTTCTAGGTACGTGGGAGAGAACAGGTGCCCCTGGTCCTTGCCCTGGGGGAGCTCTCATTCTAACCTACCTTGAGCAAATGGATCCCTTTAGAGGCCCCACTGGGCTTCCAGCCTGGACATCTGCCCATAGGATCCCTTTTCCAGGAACTTGCACTTGAAGCTCCCTTGGCCTCCAGCCTTGGGGAGGAAGGTGTTTCATTCCTCTGGCTGTCCCTTTGCTAACACCTCTAGTAAGAGAGCTGAGAGAAGAATATCCTATTTTCAGAGTGGAATGCATTTTGTAAGTTCTTTATTCAAGGCTCCTTTGGATGTATGGCACAAAAACTCATTCAGGCTAGCTCAAGCCAAAAGGAGGAATCGTCAGGAGGCTAAAGGGGTAGTTTGTGCAACCTGAGAGCTGACCTCACAGGGACTGTTACTAGGACCTGGCAACTTGTTGCAGGCCAAGAAAACCCCGTTAGCCTCCTATGTCTGTGTTCTCAGCTTTCCTGCTTTATCCTGCTCTCTCCTGAGCTTGCCCTTATCTACTTTTCCAGGTACATTCATGGAGAATGGCTGCCCCACAGTTTCAGAATTTATAGATCTGTATTTCATATGACCAATGGAGACCAAAAGTATTACTAATTCTGGTTCTAGTATCAGGAGAGAGAGAGTAAGTGGCCCAGCTTGGCAGGGGTCTAGGCCCAGCGCATCAGCTGTGGTCTGAGAGGGGAAAGTGGGTTCTGTGGTGCAAACAAGGCTGCCGGGTCCATCCCTGTGAAGGGTAGAGGGGCAGTTCCTAGAAAGTTGCCGACAGCTTGCAGATACCACCCTCGAAGTTTTCTACTGGGTCAGTCAGGGAAGCAGGCTCTTTGCCTGGGTTTATGGCACTTTTTCAAATGCATGAACTGTAGGATTGACCTCAGCTGATCTTTGTCCTCAATCTTAACACCTGTGATGGAGAAAATTCTGTGTTAGCATGATACAAAATATTTAGTGTTTTAGAAGATTCTGTATCAGCAAAGTACCTAGAGATCCAGTGGTGTGATATTAATTCTGAAGGATAGAAAATCATTAGTTGGGGTCAGTAAATCCTCTGTTACAGTCAGACTGTATATTCCAAGAAAATGAAGAGCCCTTCCCTGGGGGAAAGAAGCATTTATACACATGCATTGTATCTTGGGTTGGGGATGGGCACCGTGGGGCTCATGCTTGATAATGTAATTCCAGCTACTTTCGTCCATATTTAATTGAATGGAACAGGTAGAAATTTGTTCTGTTGTGTTAGGTAGCTGGTGAATGCACGTGCAATATATGACTTAATTAATATTTGCTTTCTCTGTGCTAGAGCCAGCCCCTCTCTGGGGACACACACAGTGAACCCGCTGAGGAGCAGGGGATGCACTTACTTGAATTGGGAGGCTTCGACTCTTTCACGTCCCTGAGTTTCAGCACCAGCCAGGGAATTAAAAATCTGCTTGAGCAGATTGCTGGGACCAAAAGTGGTATCTTCTTAAGCATTGTTTTACACTCTTCCAATTATGTACACTGAGCCAATTACTTCATAGATGCATTACTAAAAAGCAGTTTCATTTCTTAATTATGAAAGCCATACAGGTTCACGATAGAAATTTGGAATATATAGAAAATATAAAGAAGAAAATTAAAATCACCTGTATTCCCACTATACAGAGAATAATCACTATAAACATTTTGGTATCTTTCTTTTATTTCTCCTGTGCCTCTGTATGCCAATATGTATAATTTAAGGTAGATTAGGAGGATGTGGTTTGACATTTGGCATTCTGTGTGTGTTGTTTGTTTTTACTTATCACATATCCCCATATCACTACTTACTTGATGAATGCATTTCTTTGTATAGTTTTACGGAGGTATAATTTAATGCCATGACATTTCCCCATTTTCAATGAATTTTAGTACATTTTTAGAGCTGTGCAACCATCACCACAATCCAGTTTGAGAATATTTACATCATCCACCAAAATTCCTGGATCCCGTTTACGTCACTCTCCACTCCCACCCCTGGCTCCCGGTAACTGCTGATCTGCTTTCTGTCTTTATAGGTTTGCCTTTTCTGGACATATCACATAAATGGAATCATGCCACATGTGGTCTTTTGTGTCTGTCTCCTTTCACTGAGCAGACTGTGTGGTGTCTCCCACTGAGGCAATGCTGAAGTGCCAGCGTCGTGCTCGTGTTTGGTTAAATGTTCTTGGGAACCCATCTCTTTTCAGTGGGTTGGAAATTGCAGTCTGAGTGTTGTCAAGCATCTGTTTCTTCAGGCAAAGGCATGACAGCGCAGAGTCTGTCCTCAGGATCAGATGGGCTCTTGCCTGAGCACCAAGAGGGCAGTGATTACAAATGTTAACGTGATTGTGAGGAGAAAACGAGGTGTCTGTGTCAGCATCCCGTTGACCTCAACAGGGGACCTCATCTTAGGCCAGAGTTATTGCTTCATTCTGAACCAGAGACTGCATTCAGCTATTGATTTTCACCTTGAAGGTTATCTTTGAAACCAGAAGGGCCGCAAAAGCATTGTGTGCTTTGGAAAGAATGTGGGACGTTAGGGCAAGAAGTACGGGGACCTGGTTCCATGACAGAATCCTCATGTGTGCCTGGAATTTAACCGATTTTGCTCTCCTTTTGCACTCAGCTAATTAGAGAGACCTTACTCGAACACTTTTGTTTCTTGCGCTGAGCTAAAAGGCCTTCTGAAATATCTCGCTGGGATGTTTACAGCCTGTCTGCCTTCAGACAAGTGGAAATGATGTAGTTTCTTTTGGCTGGAACCTTGTTCATGCATTTCAGAGAGGAATGCTTTTTTAAAAGTCACCTATTCTATTCATCTCAGCAGAAAAGAAAAGTTGTTTGTCTGCTCATATGCTTTATCATTTTGAGACCAAGTTATGTATCTACATTGTTTTCTGGCAAGTCTATCTCACAGAATCCGTGTATTCTTGTGAACAGTGAATTTTGCTTAACTCACAGTTGGAGAGCCATGAAGACACAGGGAGGGGAGGATGGATTCTTTGGCAGAGACCCCTAGAGAGTAGGGCTCCCTGGGCTTGAATGGGGCATCTTTTAAACTCCCCATTCAGGATAGAAACTACCTACCATGCTTCCCTTGAATAATGATGCATTGGATTTGATGTTTATATATTGTCCTGCTCCAGTTTCCCCCTCCTTTTTTAAAAATTTATTTTATTGCGCAGTAGAGGCTGTTGATTCATCTCCCAGCATGGATGTATTTAGAAAATATCACACTTATATTTAGTGTTCACAGCAATCTTTGTGTTTATAGATGCAACATGCATGGGCCAGTTTTTGCCAGAAAAGCAGTTCTTGGCTCTGACTAATTAGTTGTTGTTTATTCATGTCCAGGAACTTGGGCACCTGGCATATGGCACATCCCTGCCAAATACCAGTGCCTGAGCACTTGAATTCTGAAGGATCTCTTAGCCCACAAATAACATTTTCTCATTCATGCTTTGAGATCCTGTGTGTTTCTTTGGCCAAAATTTCCTGAGTCCTGGACTTATCAGAAAGACCAGTGCAGAGGTTTGTGGAGGAGACTGGGAAGGTTTCTCATCCATGTCTGTGCTTGGCCCCCAATGGTGGCCACCATGGTGGAATCCAACATGGCGGCCTGGGAGAATGGGGAGGGGCTCTGGTGGGCCTAGAGGCTGCTGGGGCCTCCTGAGTCATCTCCTTCGTTATACAGCTTCTCTTCCTGGTCTCTCCTGAACTGTTTCCCTAATTTTCTGGAATATCTTATTTACCTTGTCACTCTCTTACCCCACAGCCTGCAGTGTCTCCCCATTTCCTGTAGAATCCAGGCCTACTTCTTGAGCCTGACATTCAAAGCCACCTATCATTTAGCCCTAACATGTATTTCCAACTTTTTATGCTCTTTATTCTGTTTTCTCACAAATCACTGCCTTACAAACACATCTTGGGTGCATTCTGGCCTCTATGCTTGCCCATCTGCTTGCTTATAGTGCCCTGATTATGTTTCTTCAGTGTACATCAGGATCACCTGAGGTTCTGATGAACTGCATGGGCTTCCAGGACTGCCACCCAGGGATTGTTGGCAGGTCTTGCTCCCTCTCACTCTCATTTTGGTAGCACCTGTTATCTGTGATACTCACTTTGCACCTAGGCTGTTCTGCCTTGAACCATGATTTGAATATTTGTCATTTATGTTATTTTCACACCAGTTATTAAAAAATCTTTATATCTGCATGACAATTTGTAGTTTGAGAACACTTTTGTAAGTGTTATTTAGCAACTAGAGAGCAAAGGCCTTGTTTTCTGTGCAGGTCTCGGCCCCTGCCCTCCCAGCCCACAGGGGCTGAGATGGATCTGTGTTGTTGACGGCCACTTCCCGCAATTATTGGATATGACCTATCAAAATAAGCAATGTTTGTTCTTTTAGACATTTTGTAAGTATTTACCAAGGGCTGGTTTTGTGCTAAGTACTTTGCTGAGTGCTGGAAACAGATGATGGGTGAAGCAGACAGAGTCCACAGTGGCGGAAACAAGCAACAAACATAAGTGGGAAATTGCTAATTGTGCTGTCTGCTAGGAGGGACCAAACAGTGTGCTGAAATAGTGAATAACCAGTGGAAAGGCCTTTCAGAGGAGGGGACCTGGAAGCCCATGTCCAGAGGCAGGAAGACAGCCTTGTGAAGGGTGGGGAGGACTTACAGACAGAGGGGCAAACAGAGGCCCAGGAGGGAAAGAGCATGCAGAAGTGAGAGCTAGGTGAGGCTGGGGCAGTGAAAGGGGCGTGGGCCTTCTAGAGAGATCTCATGGAGCTTCTCAGGCCCCACTCAGGAGTTTAGATAATTATAAAGGTGGGGAGGGGAGCACTTTAATGTAGAGGACTGTAATGGATTGAATCATGTCACCCACAAAAACATGTTCAAGTCCTAATCCCTGCTCCTGTGGGTATAAACTCGTTTGTAAATAGGATCTACGAAGAGCCTATTAGTTAAAGGGAGGCCAAATGGAATCAGGGTAGCCTTGACCCAATGTGACTGGAGAACTTATTAGCAGAGGAAATTTGGACACAGGGGTTGGATATGGGAGGAGATAGATGGAAAGAGAGATGGCCACGCGACGAAGGCAGAGCTTGAGTTCTGGACCGCCGGCAAGCCACCACCAGAACGCCACAGACTTCAGAGAAAGCACGATCCTGACGACGTCTTGATTTTGGACTTCAGGCCTCCAACACTGAGAGAGAATAAATTCCTGTTATTCCAAAGCCAACTCCTCTGTGGTACTTTGTTATAGCAGCCCTGGCAAACTCAGACAGGGACCGATGTAATCTGAGTTATGTAGAACTATAATATATAAAAATGGCTATATCAGCAAGTAAGATGAAACAAGTGAGGAGCCGGCAGGGCAGTGAGGGATTTGGTGGGGGTTTATGACTGACTGGTTTGTGGCTGAGGTAAGTATTTTGGAGTCAGCTCATCCTTTGTGGGGGGCCCCGTCATGGCCTGGTCATGGGGCTGTATGCCCAGTAAAGGTGCTAGAACCTCTTGATCACACTTTGGCAGGTCCTCCAATCCCAGGGATTCAGGACACCCTGAGGTTGGAAGATATCTCATTGACCCCCTTGCTCTGCCGCCTCATTCAGCTGGCAAAGCAGACTCAGAGAGGGGAAGCAAATTGCCAGGACCTGCAGCCACATCCTTGCCATCCACATAGCTGCTCCTGGTTCCCAGAGGGTGGAATGAACAGTACCTTGGCCCCAGAGGAAAAATGGTGTGAAGATTGTTGCACAACCAAGTGAGGAGTAGGTCTTTTTTGAACCCCTTGGGAATCATTGTGGATGCTGTAGGAAGACCAGAACTTTGCCACCGGACTGACTTGGAATTTGGATCCTGGCTCTACCACCATTTGCTGGTTATGTGATTTGGGCAAGTTTAACCTCTCTGGGCCTCACCTTTAAAATAGTAGTAGTTCCAATACATACTTTTCAGAATTGCCAGGTGAACCAAATGGTGTATTGTGCACAGTAGTTATCATAGTCCTTAACATAATAGGTGCTCAATAAATGGAATGATGAAAATACTCTTACCTGTGACTGAGTGATGCTTGGCATGTGACTCCCTTTGATGAAAGCTAGATTACCAGGGTGAATGTTGGGCTGGGAAGGTCTCTGGAAAGATTCAAATAACTTCTCAGCAAAATTGAAGGGGGCTTAGTGGAGTGCTTTAGTGGATTAGTGGATGGTGAGCTCTCACTGGGGGAGGAGGGCAGTGGGGAAAGGGCCTCGTCTCTCCATCTCCAGGGTCTGTGCCTGGCACAGAGTAGCTCTTCGTCATATATTAGTTGAAGTGTTGCGTGAATGAATATTTTTTACTATAAAGAACTTAAAACTGGCTATATAACCAAGTATAAGCCTTGCATTTACATTCATTTTTAAAAATTTTCTTCTAGCTTTTGCTTTTAACATTGTGAATTTTCACAATTCATCTGGCAAATGGTTTGGAGGAGGTTCTTGTCTTGCGAGATGAGAGAGATGTGGCTTTAAAATAAGTGCTGATGTTCTTAAAGAGTGAGTTAAACTGGCTTTATTCTAATCTAACTAAAGAGGTAGTGTCAGTTTGCATTTTAGTGGAAGCTAATGAAAGCTGGGGAACCCGGGAGGATTATAGTATGCAGCCCTCATCTTAAAAGTCACCCACAAGTGGGAATTGCCTTTGCAATGTCTGTCTCCACAGGGTCTGGGGATCTCTGACTCAGCCAGACAAAGGTACCGGAACAGAGACAGAGGGCAGGGATGTGGCAGGAACATAAATATTATGAATTGGGCCCATAGGTCATCTCTTAGCTCCTATGCTTTGGGCAGCTCGTCATGATGAAAGAGCTAATTTTCAGGAGCAGTGTCTTGGCAGGAGGCCTGGCAGAGCAGAGGTGAGGTCCCAGCTCCACTTTCCATGCAACATGCAGTAACAGCTGATCTGGCTCCAGCTTGATGACAGATTAATCCCCACCGAGCCTTGTTTGAGGGCCTGGGGAGTCTGTCTTGTAAATGGGAGATAGAGACAAGTCTGTGAAGAAGGTTCTGACCCAACAAGGACTTGTCCTTCTACCATTTGATCAGACTCTTCCAGACCTGGGCCCTGGACTCAGAGGAGGAGACCTGTGGGTGATGTGCTGAGTGATGGCTCAGAGATGCCTTTTCACACTTGCGCTGTGGAACAGCGTTTGTCCTCAGAGGGATGTGTTGTGTTGGAGGAGCCCAATAAAACAAGAATGTGAAAAAGGTACTGGAGGGGCACAAGATCCCTGCCACTCTCCCCCTTCACCCCTCTCCTCAGCTCCCCCTGCCTCAAATCAGTTCCCCTTTTATTTTCAACTCAGCATTTCTTCTTAAATGGCATTGAGGTGGGCTTGGACAATGGCTAGTTAATTCCAGAGTATGATCTGAAAAATCTGAGGAGTATTTGCTGGAACACTAAATTCTTGTTCTTTTTTCTTGTCAGGACATTTCCCTTCTGTTTCTTTGGTTTGAGAATCCTGAGTTCTGAAGGCCTACTCTAGAAAATGCCAGGTGGGCTTGCCTTCCTGGGGTCTCATGCTGGCACATGCTATGTGTGTGTAGCAGGACTTGCCTCCTGTAACATTGGTTTGTTTTCTTCACAGCAGCCCTAGAAGCTATGTATTTTTATTATCTCCCACCTTACAGAAGAGAAAATGGAGGCACAGACTGGTTATTTGCTTTGGCCAAGGTTACACAGCTGGCATGTAAAATTAAAGCTTAACAATAAGACTACACTGTCCTGCTGGTGTAGGAGGTCCCGAGGCACCATTTAGAGAGTTGGAAAGGTTGAGCATCTTTCTCTCTATTGTCTTCTCTTCTGGGAGGTCGAGGGCAAGTGTCTCAACTCAACTGTTAGTGTCATTTTTCTGAACGATAAAATGGATATAGTTATACTGAATTCTGCCAGTGTCACAGGGGTATTTAAGAATTCATTACAGTTATCCTTAAGACTTATTTTCTTATTTATTCTTGAGGGTTGTTTGTAAGATCATAAAAATGGACCTACATTATTTTTATATCAGACAGATGAAAGGCTATTAAAAACTTGGTCATATGTTCTCGATAACGTTAGTTTGTGTTATTGGGATACACCAAATAATAGTAATAATTGTAGCTACCACTTACTGAACTCTCACTATGTAGCAGGTGCTATTTCAAGCATTTGAGGGGAATTAACTCATCAAATATTTAAAACCACCCTATGTGCCAGCCACTCCTATGTTTCCCATTTTACAGTTAGTAAGTGATGGAGCTGAGACAGGAAATCAATGACTCAGGAGTTTGTGTTTCTAACCACACCGCTCTACCCTTCCCCATAACTGAAAGCTTACCACTTGGGCTTTTTGAAAAGTTCCATTTAAGTCAATGATGAATGCAAATGATTATTTTTTTTAGAATTTAAGGGAATGTATTCAGAGTGAGACTCTTTTGGACAATATCTCATCAGAAATGATGAGGTTTAATGCAATGTGTATTAAAATGTGTTCCATTTGAGGACATCCCAAGAGAAATTACTTGGTTGATTTTTACAATGGGCATAAACACAATGGAATGATAGACGAGATGAATTCAGGTAATCTCTGGATTAAAATTCTGAACAGTCAAAGAGCATCTTTTGCAAAAGGTTGAATCTCTTGATAAGCTCCAAATTATATTCCACCTTCTTTAAGAATATGTGTTGGCAGGTTTAACAAGATCTTGGCACATTCTAATTTGAGATTTATTACAAGATGTGTGCATGTTTAATAGGGGCTTAATTATTCATATCCACATCTTCCTGACAGTAACTTACTTCAGCTGTAGATAAATTCTTGGTGCACTGGGAAATATTGGCTTCTACTGTTGAAAAGATCCAGTAGAAGGAAAATCAAATGCACAGGCAAGAAATTACCCAGGACAACCAGCTCCACTCAGGCCAGAGTGTGGGATGAATAGGACCCCATGTCCCTTGGATAGGGTGAGGCCGGTGTCATGGATAGAGTTCAGGCACTGAGTGGAAACTCTATTCCTTTCATTTCCTCTTCTCCCATCATCAGTTCTTTGGAGTCCATCCATCCAAAGCACTTCAAGAAAACACATGGTTTTTACTTTTTATGGAAAATAAAGAAAAGATGGATGAAATGAGGTGTTGGTGAAAATGTGGAGAATGAGGCACTCCCCAGTACTGCTGGAGGGTGTGAATTGGTGCAGTCTTTTTAGAGGGCAATTTGTTGATATTGCTCAAAGTTAAAAGGCCTCAGGGCCTTTGTACTTGCTGTTTCTTCTGCCTGGAATGCTTTACCCTCACTCATCTGCCTGTCTTACTGTCTTTACTCAGGCATTGGCTCAAGTTATTTAGATTAAGTAGATTATTTTCCCTCCCTGTTTCTTCCATAGTTCTTATCACTGCCTGACATTGTTATTGTTATAGCTCCCAGTGTGAGTTTGTGCACCTACCTCTGCCACGAATGTGAGTTCCAAGACGGCAGGGTCTTTGATTTGTTCATTGCTATATATTCAGCACTAGGAGCAGTGTTGTGTCTGGCAGAGTGGGTGTTTGGATAAATAATTATTGAATAATAAAATTACAGGTTATTGCCTTGAAGTTCTGCTTTGGCAAACAACTCTAGAACGCTGGCTGTTACAGTGTTCTGGAGCCACAAATGCAGTAATGTTTTGAGCAAAGCGGTAGTTTCTCCAAGAGGTGCGTCTGTTACGTGAGTCATGGCTCCCTTGACGAGGAGACAGGATACTTTGTCCTGGCCTTAGAGCACAAAGCACAGTGAACCCAGTGGCCAAAAACAGTATGGCATGTAGATGACTATACTATGAAATTTCCCTGACTTGAGAAGGGGAGTCACACAAGGTAAGGCTTTGTGTGTTTTTATATATCAAGGCTATATGAGGAGAGGGGTGAAGGGGGAGAGCTGATTGATAAATAGGGTTTTTGTTTGTTTATTTTGGAGGTACCGGGCACTGAACTTGGGACCTCATACATGTGGGGCATGTGCTCAACCACTGAGCTACATCCACTCCACAGTAAATAGGATTTTTAAAAAA
The DNA here is from genome assembly GCA_029593785.1 of Cabassous unicinctus. Taxonomy (NCBI): domain Eukaryota; kingdom Metazoa; phylum Chordata; class Mammalia; order Cingulata; family Chlamyphoridae; genus Cabassous; species Cabassous unicinctus. The sequence continues at coordinate 23,546 of JAQZBX010010028.1, forward strand.
ATCAAATTTTATTTTCATTATTTTACTTGTTTTGAATTACACAATAGGTTATTAACATTTTTTCTTTCAAAAAGATTCTAATATTACTCAAGTATGTTTGATCACCTCTAATTCCAGTTGCCCCCACCTCTGCCAACCCCTTCTAGGAGTGACAGTACTATCAGGTTGCCATATGTATTTCTAGACATAGTTTGTGTACTTTGTGTGTGTGTGTGTGTGTGTGTGTGTATATATATATATCAAACCCAAGGTTTGCAATCAGATTGGAAAAGTTTCCTTGGCCGGTGCTGATGACTCATGCTGTTTTGGAATTGAGCCATTAAACTTTTCTATGTGGCTTAGTGATGGTCATGTTTTGCTTTCTGTCCCTTGGGAAACTAAATTTTGGTATAGAAGAAACCTGCTTGTCCCATGCTTTTGGTCCAGGATTTTCTGAGTCTCTCATCTTGGACATGAAGTATCATGTTGTGTCATTTTGTAAAATTGTAACCCAGCATTACTCAAGTAGTCTCATAGCTAGTTTGATGAAACTAGTATTCTTGATTGATGCCTTTGAAGAAACCATTTTACGAGTTTTCAAAAGACTTGCTCTTCCAGGGATGCCAATCTTTTACTTATAATGAGCAATAAATATATTGAAAAAATGTGTCAGATGAAAGAAAAGGGCAATGAATGACTTTAAAAGGCATTTCATCCAAAGATAGTCATGGAATATGGCTTGCAAATCAATTAAAGGCCAAAGGGAAGCTTGGTCATTGCACCCTGTGGGCTTTTCCTTACAGATTTTCCTCTAAATGCAGCTTCCCTGGGAATCCCATGAATCCTCAGTTTTCCCTGGAGAGGCAGCTTCAAATTCAGCCAGGCGGTTTTTGTGATGTTTCAAACAGGCTCCATAACCTTAGTGATATACAGCCTTGGAATTTATCTGCATGCACCTCCTCTTTTCTTCGAGGCAGAGATTGAACAAACTTGAACTGCTGAGATGGAGAAAGTTGAGTTATGACAGTTTTAAGCTTACAACTGCATTGGTTGGCAAATTTCAGGGGCTAAAATGTGAATTGTATGTCCTGAGTTGAGTGGCATCCACAAACCTCATGTATGACTGAACAAGTCTGTAAATGAAGTTTAATTTCTTGCCGAGAAGCAGGTGACTCGGTCAGCAAATCCACATTATTGAGTGCCTCTGCTTTTGGCAGCATGTCTTGGGGTTAGGAAAAAAATTACCTCTACCAGGTAAAATACCCTAGATAGGTCTGCTCTGTTCTTTCTCATGCATGCTCTGGTTTTTTAAGAGTCCTAGCGTTTGCCCCAGACACCCTACTTGAAAAGGGAGAAAAATTAAAGGATAGACAATGCATGTTTCATTTTTTAATTTCATGAGTGGGTGTTTTTTGTAGTGACACCCTGAGTCTGTTTCTGTTCCCACGTCACCGTCTAAACAACCATCTGGTTCACCAGCCACCAGAAACATGATTATAGGGAGATGATCCTTGACACTTTGACCTCTTTTCAATGTACTGAGGGGGCTTCCTGGGAGAGAAAGCTGGGAAGACAGACTAAGCCCCTCATAATGATATGGGGTTTCTGAGAGTTGCTGCCTGGAAATAGGAATTCTGCTTGACATTCTAGACAATAGAGCCATACATTTTATTATTTAAAGACGGGTTTTTCTTTCTTCTCAGGTAGTTGACAGCTAGCAATTTAAGTGAGCCAGGTTTATGGATGGCTGCAGCAATCCTCTTCGCTCAAACCCAGTATCTATCCATCAGCCACTGCGCAGCACTTTACCGCGGAGGCAGCAGGGGGACGGCTCATCAGAATCGCCCCAGTGGAATGTTATGATAGGAAAAGAGAGGAATAGATTACATATTTATGTGGTCTTTGAAAATGCAGTGGGACAGGAAGATTGCTTGTAACGTATGCAGTTACATTAAATGACTATTAACCTTCACTGGTTGTGAGTGTCTGGCAAATGTGTAGGTGCCTGTGTGTGTCGTGTGGCTTGAAAAATTAATGAGACTTAAAATAATCAAAAGCATTTGTTACCCCAGATTTTGGTGAGCTATCAAAACAAAACTGGGTGCAACTTACAAATGTAAAGTGTCTGCCAAGAGGAAGAAAAAAAAATTGCAGGAGAAAATTTATAGCTATGCAGATCTTGGAAGCTAGTTTCATCTGATTGAGTAAAATAAGAGAAAATAAGCCCTTGTATTTTCAGTTTCACTTGTAGTTTATGGTTGGTGAATTATGCCTTTTGTCACAAATGCATCACACTCTGGAGGAATGAGGTGGCCTTTGCAGTAGTGTTTTATTTCTGCAGGTGCTAGATTTTTCTCCAGCCTGCTGACTTGTAGGGATGGTTTGCCAGACCTGGGGAAGAACGGTTACATGCTGAGCTGAGTCTTCACTTCCAGAAACGGGATGTTTTGAAGAAGCTCTTTTGACAAGGGCAGTTTGACCCTGATGTAGGTTCAACCACACCAGTAAACTTTGTGTTTTTTTTTTCCTTTAGTATTCTCATGTGACTTTCATAAGCCACCTTCCATCCATTCTTGAACTTACCCATTCCTAATATGCTGAAGCCCACATTCTTCCCAGTATCCTGTTCTGCACCAACAAAGCAGTGGTGTAGGTTGGGGGCAAATCCCCAGGAGCCAGTGAAGGTCAGAGACCACTAGTGTTTACTTAGCTGTGGTGGAAACTGGGAAGAGAGTCGAGGGCACAGATTGGGGACCGGTCCATAGGACATCTGCAATGAATTCTGCCAACAGAGGTGCCCCCTCTGCCCCAGCCAGGCAGTGAAGTGTGGGAGCAGGTCGTGTTTTACCCAGAGCCCTTGGAGGAAGGGGAGCTGCATGGTCCTCCAGCCAAGTGACCACTCAAAGTCCTCATCAGCTTGGAAAAATGAGTAGTCCTCGGAGGGGTCCAACGCGTCACCCTTCTTAGATGATGTGACACCATGGGGGCTCTGGCTCTTTAACTGATCTCCTCCAAAGGCAAGTAGATTTTTTTTTTCTCCAGTAAGCACACAGCAGGCCCACGCTGAACACAGAAACCATGTTATTCTGATTGTTAAATGAGGATAACCACATGTTGTGAGGTAGGCTAATTGATTGCAGAATTCTGGTTTCCTGCAACTTAAGAGTCCATCCTGAGCATGAATAAAATTTTCAGAGGCCAGAGGAGTTAGAGATGAAATCTGCAGGGAACAAAAAGTAGTTAGAATGAGATTTTGCATGTACAGTTCTGAATTCCAGGGATTTAAAGTAAAGGCATCTTGCTAATGCCCCTGCCACAGCCAGGTTGTTAGTTATGAACTATGTGAGCACAGATGAAGGAAGTCCTGGCTGTGGGCCTGGGAGCCAGCAGAGAGGGGGTTAAACCTGGAGCCTCCAGCCTTAAGCTCTTCAGGACTGAAGCTTTGCTCCGAATTCCCCAAATCATATCATATATGGAGAAGACAACTCATGATTTAGATGAAAGAAAGGAAAAGTCCAAGTGTCAGGAAATAAAAAATAGGTCTTTTTTTGCAAAGACGAGGATTGGCTTTGGCCAGCCAGGCCTCCAGCTACAAGAACCTCACCTCTCAGAGTGTGGTCCACTTTCCAGCAGCCTTGACACCCCCTGGGAGCTCAGTGGAAATGCTGAATATCAGGTCCCATCCCAGAGCTACCAAATCAGAATCTGCATCTCTACCAGTTTCCCAGAGGTGTTGCATTAACATCTAAGAGCACTGAGGGAAAGAAAAGTCCTCTGCATTATTTCAGCAAATCTTTCTGGGGCCCTCTTCTCTGCAGCTACCCTGCTAGTGCTGGACCGGATGACAGGAGGTAGATGGGAGATAGATGCTGCGCCTGTTCTCCTGCTTGCCATCTATAGAGGGGAAGACAGCAAAGAATGATCACAGAATGAGATAAATTGATCTCATAGGGTGTTAGTGGGAGTCTTAAGTTGTCGATGCCATGGGAAGCTGCTTTGGGGTCTGTGGCAGTTTGATATTTATGAATTCCAAAAAAAATATTGTTTTTGTAAACTGGTCTGTTTCTCTCAGTGTGATACCCTTTGATTGTATTAGATTCAGCTGAGATGTCTGATTAAATTATGTTAGGATTAGGGCTTTGATTCATGTCATTAGAGTGTGACTCAGCATTGAGTCCCAGTCCCCTTGGGCTGATGAAACAGACTCTCGCGTGAAAGTAGATACACAGGAGAAGAACACAGAAGAACAGCTCGGCTCATTAGACACGGTAGGAGCCCCAGGAAGAGAGATGAGCCTGATAGTCTACAGCTGACCTTGTGAATAGACCAGAGCAGCTGAGCCTGGAAAGAAATGAGCCCCCAGAAGAGAGATGAGCCTTATGCCAGCCTGCAGCTGAGATCAGAAGCTGGGACCACAGAGCCTTAAGAGGAAGAAGGAAGGCTGAACCCTCGCAGACGTCACCTGCCATCTTGCGTAAACACGTGGCAACAGACTTTGGGTGAGAAAATACCTCTTATGGTACCTTGAGTTGGACTTTTTAGGGTCTTGTGACTGTAAGCTTCTACCCCAAATAAATACCCTTTATAAAAGCCAACAGATATCTGGTACTTTGCATCAGCACCCCTTTTGGCTGACTAATACAGGATCGCCTCCTCTTTCAGTGTAAAGCAGAGGGTATCCTAATTAACACACTTAGTCTCTTTCAGCTACTGTTTGCTCATACAAAAGTGGGGAGAAATTCTTGCTCCATAAGACTGTTCATTCAATAAAAGTTTGCTGAACACCTACCTATTTGATATCCATTACAATATATGGTGCAGGGTTAAAGACACCCTGGGAGCTCATAGCCTCGTGGGGTGACAGATGAAGAGGGAATTGCAGGTCCATGGGATATGGGTTTTAATAGAATGTGAATGGGGTGGGGCCACTGAGGTTTAGCGTTGAATTCTGTCCAGGATGGATTATGGAAAGCTTCCCAGCTCAGGGAGTTGGATTTTAAGCTGAGATAATGCTTTTGAAAGTTCATGGCATAAATCCAGCTCTAGCTTTTGTGATTCTGTACTCCTCTCGGAGCTGAATTTGGTCACTGATAAAGCTGTGCAGAGAAGAGGGGTGACCCGAGGGAGTTGACAAGGGGGTACGCACACAGATGGAGCTTCTGATTTTGGAGAAGCTATAGGATTTCACAAGTAGCTGGGTTTGGTGATTACAGTAACTGTTTGAAATGTTCTCCAAGACAACTTGTTTCTGCTGGGTATGGAGACTGCCCATGAGTGGACAGACAGCTTTAAAGGCTGCTGATGTCACTAAAGCCAATTAAAGATGTGCAATCAGCTGCGGTTGTCCTGTGAGCCTGATTTATGAACCACCTGTTTGGTGCTGAGCTCAGGACAAGATGAGGCAGGGGAGTAAAGAAGAAATGGAAAACATGGTCCACATACTCTAAGAACTTTAAGTATGGCAGGCTCTCGTTTTCTTTTAAATATAGCCAAACTGTAAACCCGTAGCTAAAGATTCTAGGTGGGGATAAACAGCAGACATATGACAAATACTACCTTTTATAAAGGTCAGTGTGTTCCAGGCATTTGCTGGGTGCTTTATAGATGGTGTGTTTAATTAATTTTTTTAAAAAATGCCCCAAAGAGGTTTTATCACCTCTGTTGTACAAATGAGGCAAGCGAGGCTCAGAAAGGTGGTCAGTGGGAGAGCTGGGATGCCATCACAGGTCTGCTAGATGCCAAGTCCTGTCTTCATTTTACTGGGCCATTTGTCAGTTTTAAAGCAAGCCCAGAGGAGCGGGTAGGGGTTACTAGGTTGCAAAGGTGGATTTTAGAGGTCTTTGAACAGTTATCAGGAAAGTTAGGGTTTCCCCTATATCGTATGAGAAAATGCCATTTCCTTGTCCTCATTCACCGATGAGCATTGGTGCAGTTGGTTGCCTTAAGCAAGACAAGCCATGCGGAGTGATTAAGTGGAGTGATGAAGTGGCCACCACTTGCCTGCAGGTGCTATGCATGCAGAGAGGCCCTCAGGGCTTCCGTGTGGCAGGCTTTGGAGGGGCTGAGGAGAAAGGGGGTTAACAGGGATGAAGCCCCTGGGTGGAGAAGCCTGAGGGAAAGGCCTCAGAGCCTGGGGTCAAACTGAATTGATACAATCTAGGAACAAGGAACTCAGGCATAGAGAGAGAGAGAACCTGGAGGTCTGCCGGGGGTGGCATCCATTCTGGAGGACAGAATGCAGCCTCCAGCCAGAGGCTCCTTACCTTCCTCTGGAGTGCTGCTGTCAGTTCTGCTTCTGCTGTTTTCCTTTGGTGGTATTTGCAAGGGTGCTCTTGCTTTCCCCCAGGCGGTGGTGCCACTGAGTCTTGCAGTGAATGATTAGAAACAGCCAGAGAAATGGTCCCTGAATCCTGTCCTGCCTGAGCACAGCTCCATGCAATCCTCTCTGACCAAGGAAATCTGAAATAGCTGCAGGAAGTAGCTGGCTAGGGCAGAGGGGATTCTTGGCCAAGGGATGGGTTGTAACTTATAGGCTTGACCAATTTTTCCCCAAAGCATCAATATTTGTGCAATGTAGCCATGCGTTCTGGGAGCTCAGAGGAAAGGCATCTAGGCTCACTTTACGGGGAGGTTGGAGGAAGACTGGAGGCTGCAACTCTCCCACTGGTCCCCCAAGGCTGTGGTGTCCTACTAGTGGCTGGTGTCCCAGGGCCCAGCCTGCTTTCTGATGATTTCCTGAGAGGTTTCCTCTCACGCAGATAAGACATCTTCTGCAGCAAGATGCTGGGTCCTTCTCTTTCTCTTCCACCTTGTCCTCATGTCAAAACCTGCCTCTTTGGTATGGCGATACTTTATCCCTGCTTCCAACTAGATGATTGTAATATCCTACCAATGGGCTGATTGAATTAACTAGTTTAGTGGGGACTAGTTTGTTACCTCTTCAGTTATCCAAAAATGTAATGCCTTACACTTATTAAAATTCACACGTCCCCACTGGGTACTTAGGAGAGACTGTAACAGTGGGGGTTTCATGCATTATTGGGAATTCATGGTGGACACGTATTTTGGCCCGGGACACTTAGGCCCACCCTCTGTTACCCCGTGCATGTGGCACTATGTTTTCGTGCTGGGATCCAGCCTTGCTCTTAATCTAGGATGCTGCTAGAGGAAGACAGTAACCCAGGATCCTCCTGGCTAGGGTTTATGTTTAGCATAAACAGTAGGAAAACAAGCCTGTCCCAAACGTACTATTGTCTGACAGTAGCTCTCATTCTTCACACCCACACAGCAGGGGGCAGTCCTCAAGGGGCATTTATTCTTGAACCTCCTGTTGGGAGAATATGTACCAGATGGGGTATGGTGGAAAGGGGGCGGGGCGGGGGGAGAGTTTGGAGCAGAGAAAGCATTTCTTCTCTCTCTATATTCTCGACATTTTGAGCCATGATGGGCTCCTTCACTTTCTCCTGAACCCCATTCACTGAATGCCAGAAGGACAGGGCATGTTGCTTCTGAAAGAGCCCAGATTCCTACCCTAAACCACCCTAGATTCCTGACTGCTGTGGGCTCCTGCCTTGCATTTCTTGGTGTAGACTCTTGTAAAACTTAATTTCTGAGTAAGAAAAACAGAAACAAGTAAAAAAAAATCTCACTTCTTCCTCACTGGTGCAGAATATGGCAGAGTTTTCCTGAGAGGCTCAGTGCTTTTCTGTCTGCCTTATTCTCGAGCCTTCTCAGAGTTGGGATCTCTAGGCTGATGTGTGATGCTCTCATTTGAGCGCCGCAGGGACAAAACCAGAGTGGATTCTTGATCCCCTGAGGTCATGAGCTGAATCAGAGCAGAGCTTGAGCCAGAGCCTGGTCTCTGAAATCTGCAGATATTCCTTCTCTCACCACCTCTCAACCTGGGCAGGAGGCCGCCTGGAGCCCGGCGTGGTAGACTCTTGAAGGGCAGTCCTGCTGCTGGAGATTTAAGGGAGCTGAGTTTGAAATTGAACCATATCCCAAGGGGCTCCCAGGCCCTTTTTTGAAATTAGATGTGTTTAGGAGCCCTTTGAAAAAGAAATACCCTAAAGAATTGGTATATTAATGCAGCTGCATGCCAAGCATGAAAGGTCTCCACATTTTCAAACACCTGAGTACCCAATTTTTCCAGTTTGGGGATGAAAATGGAAGACTAGCTTTTGTCAGACAGTAAAACCTAATTAACTCAGACGAGCTAAGTAAATTAGGGCACAGGCATACCCTGTATTATAAGGCAGCCACTAAAATGATGCTGTAGAATGTTTAATGACATAGGGAAAAGTTCATGCTTTATTATGTGTGAGAAGCAGGTCACAAAAGAGTGGGTGCAGAATTACCCTATTTTCTTGAAATTTCAAAAAAGTATGTAGAAAGACTGACAAGACAGAGATCAAAATGCTAGCAGTGGTTCTCCCTGGAGTTCAGCTTATGCGTGATTGTTTATATATATAAAGTCTTTTTTACTATACAAGTGTTTTTTCCTGAAATAAAAAGGGAAAAGACAATAAAAGTGTGTGTGTGCACACATAAAGATTAAACCCAAGAAAAAGAGGAAAGAGGTAGATACTTTAAAGTTATTTAAAAGTATGTTGGACAATATACTTTTGTTACTTATGCTTATAGATGAAGAAAACAAGATTCAGAAGAGTGAGAAAACCTCATTTGCTGTGTAGGCTTGTCGTAATTATCAAAAGAGAACAATCTATACAAAGAACCTAAGGCAGGGCTTCTTAACCTTTTTTGTCCCACAGACCCCTTTGCCAGTCAGGTGAAAACCACAGACCTCTTACTAAGTCCACACTATACTGTATATTATTTAATAAATATGCACACTCGCACCAAAATGTCCCCACAAGAATAGTGTTGTTTTTTTTTTTTTAATTTCAGTTCAAGCTCACAGCCCCTGGTTAAGAACCCCTGACCTAAGGCATCAGTATTTTTTAATACTGTCAGGGTTATTTTAAAATACCGCCAGGACTAAAAACCAACTACCAGCATGGCAGGCAATTCAGACATAGACACTAATTTGCAGTCACCCCCAAAGAAGAATCTAGGGTGGTGCTTAGCACATAGTAGGTGCTCAGAAAATGGTTAACCATCATTTCCTGCATTTTCTGGAGTCAGTGATTTACTTCTGGTTACGATAAAACCGTGACATTCTGAAGCAAATGGAGGAAAGAAACGACTTTGAATTACCCCCTTTGGATTAGCTATGTTTATTAAATTGACAAGGGAGCCTCTGTCTCATGGCCTGAGAGATTAGCACCCATTTTGAAATGTGCTTATCGGGGTGAAAAAGTTTTCTCTTGCAAGAGAAGAGGGTTCCCTCAGGCCTGTCCTCTCGCAGAGGGTGCCCGTGTTTGGGAACAGAGCGATCCTTCTGCTGTTCTCTAATAAGAGCCAGATTGATTTTAAAGCTTGTGTCTTACCTGAGTCTTGGGAAAATGGTCTTTTCTTGTGCTCTCTCTCATTTCCTGGGTGGTTTTCGCAGTACCTCATGGACATTATTCAGTGGAAAATAGCCGCTAACTGCTCTCTAAATGAGACGTTCGTTAATAAACCATTAAACTCTTGCTGCTTTGCAGTGGCAGAGGCTCGTCCAGCATTGGAACAGCCTTCCTCAGGCAGAGTTTCCTCTGCTGTTGAGTAAAAGGGGGTGATTGGGGGAGAAAGTGCCAGGGAATTGTTGGAGGACACGGCAATAGAATTTTGTACAAATTGTCCTTCCGTCACAGAAAGCAAGGTCCTCAGAGGCCAGCTCATCAAATGTGTGTTGCTGTTTTAATGATTAATGATTCTGGCGTGTTGATCCACCCCTCTTTCTCTAAAACAATTGTTTCTACTGTAGTCTTCCCTTGGGGAATTGCTTCTTGTTGTTAATAGATCAGTAGACAATATAAAAATCTTAAATGAAGATGACACTACCATGGTTCCCCCTGGAAGCCGTTATGCTGCCGTGTTTATAATTGCAGTGAGGCCTGATGGCTTTTTTTCATGAGCTTAAAAATATTTGGTTCCATTCATTTAAATGAGGGGATGGGGACTGATATTAGTAGAGGCCTCCTGTGCCAGGAGCTGTAGTAAGCTTGTGACATACATTTTTCTCATTTAGTCCTCATCAGAATCCTTGAGGAAGGTGGTATCATCTCCATTTTATAGAATTGGCTCAGAGAGGTTCAGTAACTTGGCTAAGACACATGGCTAATGAGTGGTGCAACTTGAATTTGAAACACAGGACTGTGGCTCCAAAGTCCATGCTTTTTCTAGGTTTTTGTGCCTCTGAAGGTATTATGCAAAAGAGGCAGGTATTTACATGTGTGGGCTCCTTGATGAATAGGTTAATGATGTGTGTGTGTAAAAAGTGACCCTGAGCAACAAATATTTGCAGAATGCCTAGGTGTGTCAGCCCATTTTCTGCAGGCTGGACTCTAAGTTGGGGGGAGGATCCGGTGTTTGAGTACCTACTATTTGGCAGGCATGATCTTAGATACTTCACACACAATTTCTTATTTAATCCTAGTAATCTTATGTTGTAAGTGTCTTTAGCCTTAATTTACAGCTCAGTGAAGATAAGTAATCTGCTCAAGAACACACAGATTTAAAAGGTCAGAATCAGGATTTGAACCCACTTTTGAGCTTGTTATAAACAATTACAGTCAGCGAGAATCATGCCAATGCATGCTCAGCCCATGAGAGAGGGTCAGTTTATTTAGCAGACACTTGTGCTTCCTACTTGTCCAAAGCAGGGAAGGATCAGGCATGTGGGAAAGAGTGACAGCAGCTGGCTGAGAAGGGCGGGGGGCACTTCCCAGAGATGTTTGGTTTGGTGTCTCCGAGTGATCTGGGGAGGGCAGCTGGAGGAGTGGCTGAGGAGAACAAAACCCTCCAGACCTGGAGCAGCTGCAGAGGAGGTGCGCGGCACCCGTGCCCTAAGCAGGCATTCTGGTGGTATAGCCATCCTTCCCCATGGCCCATGCCCTCTTTCTGTGGGCTCTTCACCCACACCCTTCCCTGTGCCAGGAGCAAGCTTCGAAAGCCTTCCCCAGGAGTCTCTTGAGTGCTGCAGGAGAAAAAGATGGATGGAATAGATGACCCTCCACTTCTTCCTGAAGGTCTGTCTCCTTCTAGATGTTATTTTTCTCCAAAAAAAATGGAATTGACTTTTTTTTTTGTACTGATATAGTAAAAGTAATCCATACTTATTACAAAAGAATCAGACTCTCCAGAAAAGCCCAAAGGAGAAACCTGGTAATCTCACTACCTAGAGATAACCACAGTCAAAATAGTATATATATACCTACAATCATTTTTTTCAGTGCATATATGTACATA
>JAQZBX010010028.1:34976-45126 GCA_029593785.1 Cabassous unicinctus
GCTGAGAAGAGCTTTGTGGCGGGCACACAGGAGGAGGTGGACTTTCTGGAGGTCAGAAGCCTCCCTGGGGGAACAAGAATGGTGGCAGAGACTGCCCAGGCCAAGCTGGGACTACAGGGCGGGGGCGGGGTGACCCACGGAGCCAGTCTGATGGAGGAGACAGTCACCATGAGATGCCACCCAGGGCTGGGAATGGTGGGGAGAAACCCCCTGGCTTCTCCCGGTTTCCCACCTCCAGTATTGGTACCTGTGCCTCAAAGGAGGCTAGGAAATGTCTCTGACACGGAATGGAGGAGGCGCAAGGGATTGGGCTGAGCTCAAACAGCCAAATGACCGACACAGATGGGAATCAGGCAACTTAGTCCAAAGGCTTATAGTGTGTCTGAAAAAACGTGTTAGAATTAATTAATTAAGTGCTATCTTTTCAGCACTCTTGTGTGCCCTGCACTGGCTTAAGCCCAGTTGGGAATAAATAGAACTCTAGGTCATTGTCCCTGCTTTGTGGTAGCAAGACATGCTAACAGCTTCTGTTTCTTGAACATGTGCTAACTGCCAGGTACTCTGCTCACTGTTTCATGGATGTTATCGTTTTAATCTTCAGGGCTCCTAGGACCATGTTCCATTTCTTTTTGACACTTATTTTGTCATTCTCTGAATGCATACCTCATTTAGTGCAGAATGTGTTTCCGGAAAGGCAAGTGCCCCCTGCATCAGGAACACGTCAAGGTCATGATTCCTGAGCCCCTGTGGTACTGTGTCTATCTTCCAGAGTTGGCAGGTACCTTCCAGCGTAGGCTCCCAGAGGTCACACCATGCTTCTGTCTGTGCTTCATTCCACCTCTGCCTCTGACAGTTGTGGCTTAGTCTGCCCAGATTGCAGTGGTTTTTAGGATGGTCTTCATAAGTCACTAAGGGGCTGACTGATCTCCCAACATCTGCTGGTCTTTGCTGTGTCCTGGAAATATCCATTTCTAAAACTTGCATTTTAGTATCATGTGCCAGATTCTTCCTTTGCTACACACCTTTTGCCAACAATTATAGATGTTGCACATAATGGGTAAAAATTGTTGATCAGAATACAAACTAAATGGTGGGCAGAGAGGCCATGGAGAGTAACCCACACACTGCAGAATATAATTGACTCAAGACAGTATGGCAGAGCTGAGAGCTTTAGCTGTACAGTAAACGACTTGCTCTCCCTGGCTGAGAGCATAAGCAGCTCTTGGAGAAAAATAGATGCATATTAAAAGGAACTGTTGTGGGCTATGCCTATGGACATTTTTGGCTTATTGGGAAAAGACTTTGGAGGCAGTGTTGATAAATGGATGGGCTCTCAACATGGTTTGTGTGGTTATGTGACAAAGGCCCACTTCTCCTATAGTCTGTGTGCTGTAAGTACAAGGACCGTGGCTTTATGTCCATTTTTTATCATGATTGTATCTCTAGCTCCTAGCATAGTACTTGAAAATACAGCAAATAATTGGAACTGAACGTGTAAACTGCCAGATAAATGTCCATTTACAGCCAAGGAAACGGAGGTTCAAACAGCTTAGATAAACAATCACCAAGAAATAGTCAGGTAAGAGTGCAGGTCTGGGTGCTGTCTTGGTGACTGAACAGTCCAGCTGGAGGAATCTGTGCTTCCACAAGGCAGTTCAAGACCACACGATTTTCCAAGGAGGGTAGCAAAGTCGGAGATCCACAGTAGCCCAAGTATGGGCAGATCCAGGCTTTGTAGGTCCTGAAGCTTATACAATGTTAGTGGCCCTCTTTAAGGAAAAGAGTACAGAATTACGAATACAAACTAAAGAATATATAAATTTATTTCTTGTTTAGTCTGAGAAAATAAATCATCACAAAATTACAAATTTTAAAAGCTGACATTTATTACAAACATGGCATGCGTTAACTGCACACAAACCTCTTTGGTACATTTTCCCCTCTGTTTTTGGCTGCATGTTCTTTGGTTGCCTCTGCATATGACATCAATTTAGTAATATTTTCTACAGAGAGATTATAAAGATAATTCAGTCTTTCCTCTAGCATAACTGATGAAATATGTTTTTCTTGATAATTAGATGCGCAAAACATGACTTTACACACAGATATGTGTGCTCACTACTTGTAATGCTGCATCTCACAAACACAGGGATTCTAATTAATTTTATGTGGTCAATACAATATGGTTCCCATAAAAAAATAAGAAAACAGAGCATGAGTAATTATAGTTGTATATGCTGCATTATAGAGGCAATTTGGGAGAGACCCTCCATCTTGCACCGGGCATCAGCGAGAACTGAATTCTCTGCTTCACAATTTTACACATCTGATTGCTGGAAGAATTTTCCACTGCCTAGACTCTACCTCCATATGTTTCAAACCTTGTTTCCTCTCCACACCCACATACTTACATACTTCTAGTGCTGGGTACTGTAGGACATGTATGCAGTATGACTTCCAGGCCTGATATTCCATGACATAGGTGAACAGGGATATTTCTGGAAGTCATTCCAATACCAAGATGGCTGGTAATAATTTTGGCTATTAATAGAAGTGACCACAAACCATATCCATCCATCACACTAAACCCGCCCTGAATATACCTCTATCCAGTTCCTCTTAGCTGGAGTCCAAAGGTGACTGCAGGTGTTCCAGTACCACTTGGTACAAGATGGGAATGTGGCAGAGGGCAAAGTGGAATGGAAAGAGATGGAGGTCTTCACCAGTTGTGGTTAAGTCTTACTTTTGCAAATGTATATATAAACACATATCCATGTGAACACAGTGCAAGGGCCTGTCCCAAGGTCTTGGAAGTCGTAAGTATAAGGAGGGCCCTGAAGCTTACGCTATATTAGCATCATAGTATATCTGCCTCTGAGCCCAGAGCAACTCTAGTTTCCTTGGACCACCTTGGCTGAAGAAGTTTTCTTGGAGGAACTGAATTTGAGCCTGGGCATAAAGGTGAATGGATTGGGAATGAGGAGGCATATTTTATAGCAAAGATCATAATCAGTTAGTAAGCAGCACTGGCAATGAGTTGGAGTAGATGATGGAAGTGGCCATGCCAAAAGCTGCCCATGTGACTGATCGCAACAGTAAATGTAGCTGCTAACATTTATGGACCACTTCTTGTGGGCAGGTACTGTGCTAAGTGATTCTCCAGCCCTATCTCAGTGAATCGCTCAACAACCAGATAAGGGAGGCACAGAAAGTTTGTCACTTGTTGACATCACACAGCTACTCTTGATGAAGAATGGTTAGTGCCTTCTCAAGCATTCCTGGTGGTATTTATGCAGTAAAGGCTAATTTCCAGAGATAATACTTCCCATGGATCACTGGTGTGGGAAGTATATGGATCCTACTCTTCAGTCGACCAAGGTGATCTGCACTGCTCACGGATAAGTGCAGGAGCTGCTCCCTCATCAACGCTGATGGTTCCCTTCTACTATTAAAATCCTATGCCTGACTTCCCCACATATTCTGCAGTTCCCGTCCCAGACTTGGACAACTAGACTTACATCTCACTGGGCGTACTTGAAACTGCTGAACTTGGCAAAGATCATGTCTTCCCCATGTGGAAGGTTGGAGGGCAGTGGAGGCCAGAGTGTTGGGAAACCTGAGAAGCCAAGGAAGCAGTGCAGCTGGAACAGAGCTTGTGTACTGTTGCTATGGCAAACCTACTGCATGCCAGGACCTCTGTTAGGTGAATGGAAAGTGCAGGTATAAATAGAGCACTTTTCCTTTCCCTACCTTCCGTGTTAGATGAGGATTTAAGCCTTTGAACATGGATGTAAAATATTTCAATATGTATTTTTTTATTTTCAGTAATGTTTTCTTTTCAGTTTTCAGTGGGTAAAGGCTTTTAATATTTTAACTTTCATTTCCTTTACTCTTCTTGCTTAACATTCCCATTTCAGGATTCAGTAACAATATTTTCAACAAGTATTTATTGAACACCTACCTTGTGCCAACTCCGTTGTTGAAAGTGACTGGAGCAATCACAAACTTATAAATCACTCCCTCCCATTTTTATGTGCCAGAATTGTGTGTTAGAGGTAGCAAGTAAGTAATTAACTGTTCTAAGTTGAGGTCCTTAACTTTGAATCATGAACCCTAATGGATGTGAGGGTTCATGGACACTTTACAGGATTTACCAACCCCCTGAAATTATTTGTAACATTTTTGTATGGATGTGGATATGTGCTTTATTCCTGGAAGAGAACCTATAGTTTAATTAGACTTTCAATGGGGTCTAAAACTGATTTAAGGAACCTCAAGTTTCGCTTCTGGAAAGTGAAGTAGTCTTCTAAAGAATGCGTGATTTTCCATAACTTAGCCATTCAAAAAATATTTAAAATGTAACTTGATTTTTCTCCTTGATTTTACATTCTGATTCTAAAGTCCCATTTTCAGAAAGTAAAGAGAGCCTGGATTTCCCAAAAGTCTGTTTATAGGCCCTACAATATTATCTGGTAGTAAATTTAGGCCATTTATGAGATGCCCCTTCAAGAGCCAATTCAGTTTTATAGCAGTTAGAAGCACATTGTTTCAGAAACATCATGGACATTTAGAGTGGGCTCCTGCATGTCAATCACCATACTTACAGCCCTTGCTGTCCTCCCAGCATTTAAATTATTTACCTATGACTCTGAAGCAGTGTAGGGAAAATTTGTCAATCTGGAGGTGTCAATTTACACTACTGTAATCAGGTTTCCTTTATTCCCTAGATTGTCCCTGTATATGTACAGGATATTGAATATTACATGTAATCATTATGCCAACATAAGTTTAGTGAGCTGTATGAGTCTTTCTTCTTTGCTCTGAGTGGTCCTTGCCAAAAATTAGAACATACTTAAAATATAATGACAAAATGTTCAAGTATGTTTGCTGATAGTATCTAATGGTTTAAAGGAGGCTTCATGCCCAAGAAAAAGATGAGGAGATATTGCTTTAGTATTTACTGAATGTTCCAGCATGTGCCGAGTGGTACTGATGGTGGAGGTGGAGGGAGGTTCATGTGGAACCATTATACTGCTTCTGAGGGAGCTCACAACTGGTTTTGGCAGAGACCTGTAGTCCTTCCCCAAATAGTCTGTCTGGCCCAGATGCACATAGGATTGTCATAAATACCTTTTAGTTGGTAAATTGCTTTGAGTAACAGCAATTATTCACAGGATGGCTTGGGAACAAAGTTATAGGGATCTACTCTCTGATCAAGCATCCAATCACACATCCTGAGGGGTGAGTAGAGCAGAGGAATCTTCCTTTGTAGAGGAGGAGACAGTTTCTCCCATTTAGGCCCTGGGCATCCCACATTGGGGGACCTAAGGGAGTAAGGGAGTCTTTGCCCAGAAGGGCAAAGATAAAGAGCTCAAGGGGTCAGTGAAAGTACTGGAAAGTACTGGAATGTTCTCAAGAACATGTCTCCCTTTCTTCCTTATTTGGATGAGAATGAGCCTTTTCCTATATCAAGACCTGGAGGCCTTGGACTGAGATCCAAAAAGAGTCTCTTTGAAGAACAAACTCATTGGCTTAGGTGCCAGCAGAAACTAGAAGGGAGTTGACCCTTAAAAGAAGACAACTGCACTTGGCAAAATTTGTTTTTATATGGCTTTTTGCTTTAGGGCTCTATAATTACTGGAATATGGGGTCAAACAGAAAGCTATAGTATTATTAAGGTGAAGACTTAAGGATAGAGTTCAGTGCCGCCAGAACAACTGGAAAGTGAAGGGGGAAATTTCACAAAAGAGGAAACCACAGGCAAGCGGGTGTGGCTCAATCGATAGAGCTCCCTTTTACCATATGGGAGGACCTGGGTTCGCTTCCTGGGGCCTCCTTGTGAGGGCAGGCCGGCCCGCGCGGCGCAGTGGGCTGATGCAGCAAGACCTCACAGCAGGAAGCGGGTGTGGCTCAATCGATGGAGCCCCTGTTTACCATGTGGGAGGCCCCGGGTTCGCTTCCCGGGGCCTCCTTGTGAGGGCAGGCCGGCCCGTGCGGTGAGGTGGGCTGATGCAGCAGGACCTCACAGCAAGGGGGAGATAAGCAGACACGGAAAGAACACACAGCAAATGGACACAGCAAACACAAGCAGAAAGGGGGGGATAAATAAATAAATCTTTTTTTAAAAAAAAGAGGAAACCACAGAAGGAGGATGTCCAATATCAGTTATAAACTCTGCCCAAATCATTGGCTATGTGAGTGCACATTAAATCAGAAGACTCCATGGTTCCCAATAAAAAGCACCAGTTGAAAGTCTGAAGGAACTGAACACTTTCAGCTGCTGCCCATTGCAGGGGACATCAAGTTTAGAGATTGTCCAGACAAATTAATTGCCTGTTATTACACAAAAATAAACATTTCCCCCCCAGAAAACAAGGTAAAAGAGACTTTACAGTGTATCATCCACAATATCCAGTACACAATAAAAATTACTAGATATGTGAAGGAACAAGAATGTAGGAGCCATGGTTAAAAGAAAAAGCAGCTAAACAAAACTGACCATGAGATGATACAGATACAACCATTATAAATATGCTAAAAGACTTAAAAGGTGGTTTTAATGAATAAACAGATTGAGGAATCTGAGCAGAAAAATGGAAACTATAAAAAGTAGAACTACTAGGACTGAAAAGTATAGTATCTGAGATGAAAAGTTCATTTGATGGGGTTAAGAGGAGATTGAAAATGGCATGAAAAGAGACACTGAGCATGATGGTAAAGAAATTATCCAAAATGAAAAACAAAAAAGTCAACAGAATGTCCTTGACCTATGAGACAATATAAAGTGGTCTAAAAGATGTATGATTAGAATTCCCCCAAAAAGGGGAGGAGAGAAAATAAATGAATGAGGCTGAAAATATTTGAAAAAATGAATGACCTAACACTTCCTAAAATTGGTGTGAGAAAACTAACATAAGTGTACCAAATCCAAAACAGGATAAAGAAAAAGAAACCTGCATTTAGGTGCATTATATTAAAGTGATAAAAAACCAAAGAGGAGCTCTTGAGAGCAGGTGGAGGAAAAGAAGACATTATATATGGTGGAACAATATAAGTAAAAGCTGAGTCCTTATTAGAAATAATGAAGACAAGAGGACAATGAAAAAACATCTTTAAAATGCTGACTTTTTGAAAAACAAACTTGTCAATTCTTAAATATATCTGTAGACCTTTGGCAATTTGATGTAATTATGAATTCCAAAAATATAATTGGATCATGCTTGTAAACTGATCTGTTAATCTGGGCATGATTAAGTTATGATTCGGGCGTTGACTGGGCCACATCAGTAGGGCATTGAGCCCCACCCCTTGGTGGGTGGGGAATTGAATATAAGAGGCAAGGCAAAGGACAGAGGGAGCAAGTTTTGAGTAGCAGTTTTGATGTTGGAGTTTTGATGTTGGAGAGAAGGCCCCGGGATAGAGGCAAGTTGTTCGCTGAGAGTTCACAGCTGGCCTTGTGGAGAGAAGCAAAGCTTAGAGAGCCTCATAGTCTACAGCTGACCTTGTGGAGGAAACAGGCACTGAGCCTGGAGAGAAACACAGCCCCGGGAAGAGAGGAACCCAAGAAGCCTGAACCCTGGCAGACATCGGCAGCTGTCTTGCTCCAACACGTGGCAATGGACTTTGGTGAGGGAAGAAACTTAACGCTTTATGGCCTGGTGTCTGTGGACTTCTACCCCAAATAAATACCCTTTGTAAAGACCAACCCATTTTTGGTATTTCACATTAGCACCCCTTTGGCTGACTAATACAATATCCAACAAAAATATCCATCAAAAATGATGGTGAAATAAAGATTTTCAGATAAATAAAAGCAGAAAAATTATAACCAGCAAAACTTCACAATAGGATATGCTAAAGGAAATTCTTCAGACTGAAGGGAAATGATACCATATGGCAACATGGATCTATAGGAATGAATAAAGAGTGATGAAAATGGTATGTGGATAAATATAAAAGTCTAATATATTAAGACAATGTATATATTTTTCTTAATTTATCTAAAAGACACCTGACTATTTAAAATATAAATTAAAGCACTGTATTAGTTTTATAATACTTGAACATCAGTTTAGTCCATGAGATGGGGAGGGAGTAAATAGAATTGTTATTCCTCAAAGTTTTTAAAGATAAGTATCGTAATCACATCAGTCACTGAAATAAGTAAAGCCAAATATACAGCCAAAATGTCCAGCAGAAGAATGAACTTGGTATGCTAAAATATTCATATAAACTAAAAGAAGTTAGTAATAAAAACAGATGAAACAAATAGCAAAATGGCCAACCTAAATCCAACCATATCAATTATTACACTAAATGTAAATAATATGAAACAGTCATTTAAAAGGCAGAGATTGTCATACTGTATTATAAAGGAACACAACAAAATGCTGTCTACAAGAGAACCACTTTAAATATAAAGGGACAGATAGGCTGTAAGTAAAGCATGGAGAAAGATATACTATGCAAAAAATAAGCATAAAAAAACTGAAATGATATTAATAGCAGACAAAATAGACATCAGAACAAGGAGTATTACCCTAGATAAAGAGAGACATTTCATAATAAAAGGGTCACTTCATTCAGAAGACCTGGCAATCATATATATGTATGTGCCTGATAACAGAGCTTCAACACACTTGAACAAACACAACTAAAAGGACAAATAGACAAATTTACCATTGTGGCTAGAGATTTCAACATTTCTCTCTCAGGAATTGAAGGAACAATCAGAGAAAAAAATCAGTAAGAATACAGAAGATCTGAAAAATACTATCAGCTATCTTGACCTAATTGATATTTATAGAACACGCCACCCAAAAGAAGCCTATACCTTTTTTTTTTCAGGTGCAAATAGAATGTTTACCCAGATAGGACCATCCTGTGTTATAAATGTCTCAAATTTCAAAGGATTGAAATCAGTTTTTTCTCTGACAAAATAGAATTAAATTAGAAATCAATATCAACAAAATCCCAAATAGATGGAAATTTAATCACACTGTCTATAGTACCCAGAGAGCTCTGGGAAGGTCCCATTTTGGTTCCTGAAGCAGGACAACCTGCACTCAGGGTGGGATATGTTCAGCCACCACAGTGAGAGGGGAAAACAATTGACATTCACTGAGTCCTCATTGCATATCTGGCACTATGTTGAAAAGTACCTTAGATGCATTAAATCATGCAATGCTCACATAGCTATTCTTATTTTAGAGGTGAGGAGATTGAGGCTCAGAGAGCTTAAGTGATTTGTCCAGTGTTTCACAGGTGGTAAATGGGAAAAGTGAGGTTGTTCCCAGGTCTGACTGTCTCTAGAGGCCTTTCTGTGGACCAGCTTGAGTCATGGGCTCTGTCACATTTGTGTAGATGCATTTCCTTTGCTGATGAGATTTTGGAAATATGCCATGCTCATTTCTTATGAAAATCTGTCCATTGTTTATCCAAGCTTTCATTTTTCCCTTTCATATAATTTTTCTGATTTTACTAAAATTATGCGTAGAAGTTCTCCTTTTGCACCTCTGCACCCACTAACTTCTCTAGGTCAGGGTAAGGCAGCCTCTGAGGAACCTGGGTCTGCCCATGTTTGTACCTTATGATTTCTTCCAAGAATCTCACTAACATTTTTCCTTCCTTCTTCCCAGCTCCCCACTCTGTTCCTCAAGGATTTGAGTGTCCACTCAATCCCAGGCACTCTACTAGGCCGAAGGGAGCCACACACTCACAAATTGGAGGTGCATCTTACAGTCCTCTGCAAATATAGTTTAATATGCTTCATTGTTAAAACATTTCATGCTTGTTAACAGAAGATTATAAAAAGAAACGGTCTCTCGTCACCCAGAGATAATGACATTTAACAATTGTTTTTTTAAAAAATGTATTTTTTCTACTGTTTTTCTATTGTGCACACATATCCTGATTATTTTCACTTGTAATTTTATAAAGCAATTTCCTTATTTCAGACTCTTTAGAGGCATCCTTCCTTTTTAAATCACTGCATGATATACTGTTGAGTGACTGGATCATAGCTTGTTTAGTCATTTCAAGGGATATGTGTTCTGAGGATGGGCTTCAATTACAGGGGAATGAAAAAACATAGATATGTCTCTCTTCGTGCTCACGTGCTTGCCCTAGCGTGCTCTCCCCTGTCCCTCCC
>JAQZBX010010029.1:0-45017 GCA_029593785.1 Cabassous unicinctus
AAAAAAAAAAAAAGCAGAAGAGAGAGGCCTGGATGAGAGTATAGAAGTGAAGACTATTAGAAAGGGTAACCAAAAAGTTAAAGAGATAGATAAAAAATCTATATGACATATGAAAGCCAAAGGATAAAAAAGCTGAAGTAAGTAATGCCTTTACAATAATAACATTCCATGTTAGTGGATTAAACTCACCAATCAAAAGCATCAGTTGATAGAATGGATAAGAAAACATGAGCAAACCATATGCTCTCTGCAGGAGACTCACCTTAGACCCAAAGATGTAAATAGATTGAAAATGAACGGATGGGAAAAGATATTTCATGCAAATAGTAACCAAAAGAGGCCAGGAATGTGAGACAAAACAGACTTCAAATGCAAAAATGTGATAAGAAATGCAGAAGGCCATTACATGTTAATAAAAAGGAAAGTCTACCAGGAAGGAGTAACAGTCATAAATATCTATGCATCTAACCAAGGTGCCCCAAAATACATAAAGAAAAACTTTAGCAAATAGTTGGAGACTTCAACATGCTGCACTCATCAAAAGATAGAACTGAAGACCAAGAAGGAAACAAAGAATTTGAACAATATGATAAATGAACTGGACCTTAGAGATATATGTAGAACATTACACCCCAAATTAGCAGGTTATACATTCTTTTCAAGAGTTCATGGCTCTTTCTCCAGGATAGACCGTATGTTGGACCACGTATTGGTCAGCCAAAGGGGTGCTGATGCAAAAAACCAGAAATCTGTTGGCTTTTATAAAGGGTATTTATTTGGGGTAGAAGCTTACAGTTACCAGGCCATAAAGGGTAAGTTACTTCTCTCACCAAAATCTGTTGGCATGTGTTGGAGCAAGATGGCTCCAAAGCCTACAGGGGTTCAAGCTTCCTCTTCCTCTTAAGGCTCTGTGGTCCCAGCTTCTTCCAATATCAGCTGTATGCTGGGATAAGTCTCATCTCTCTCTTTGGGCTTGTTTCACTCCAGGCTCAGCTAATCTGTTCTCTCCACAGGGCCAGCTGTAGACTATCAGGCTAATGGCTCATCTCTCTTTGTGGGGTCTCTGCCATGCCTAATGGAGCCTTCTCTCCTTCCTCATGTATCTACTTCTCTGTGTGTTTACTTCCCAAGCCTCCAATATCAAAATTCTAACTTTCTCTTCAGCCGTGTCATTATCTCTGTGAATCCCCAACTACCAAGGGATGGGAACTCAACATCTTATTGATGTGATCCAATCAAAGCCTTAATCATTATTTAATCAAGTAAAAGTGAAACCTCTGAATCCAATCCAATCTAATATGAACAGAGGAACAGACCAGTTCACAAACTTAATCCAATTTTTTAAATTCTTAAACAGTATCAAACCGGTACAGACAAAAGCATAGCTCTCAATAAATTTAAGAAGATTGAAATTATACAAAGCACCTTCTCTAATCGTAATGGAATGAAGCTGGAAATCAATAATAGGCAGGAAATGGGAAAATGGGAAATTTTGCAAATATATGGATGCTAAACAACACACTCCTAAACAATCAGTTGGTCAAAGAAAAGATGCAAGAGAAATTGATAGATATCTCAAAACAAATGAAAACAAAACATAACTTATCAAAACATATGGGATACAGTGAAGGCACTGTTGAAAGGGAAATTTATAGCCTTAAATGACTACATCAAAAAGAAGAAAGATCTAAAATCAAAGATATAATTGAACAACTAGAGAAACTAGAAAAATAACAGCAAATCAATCCTAAACCAAGCAGAAAGAAAGAAATAACAAAGATTAGAGCAGAAATAAATGAAATTGACTAGAACAGCAAAAAAATTTAGAAAATCAATAAACCCAGAAGTTGGTTCTTTGAGAAAATCAATAAAATTGACAAACACTTAGCAAGACTAACAAAGAAAAAAAGAGAGAAGATGCAAATAAATAAAATCAGAAACGAAAGGAGGAAGTTATGACTGACCTGAAAGAAATAAAAAAGATCATAAGAAGATATTATGAGAAACAGTATGTCAACAACTAGACAACCTGGATGAAATGGACAAATTCCTAAAAACTCATAAACAACCTACATTGACTCTCCAAGAAGTACAGGAACTCAACAAACTAATTACAAGCAAAGAAATAGAATCAGTCATCAAAATTCTTCCAACAAAGAAAAGTATAGGACTAGATGGCTTCACAGGTGAATTCTACTAAGCCTCTCATGAAGAATGAACACAAATCCTGTTTAAACTCTTCCAAAAAATTGAAAAGTAGCAAAAATTACCCAACACATTTTATGAGGACAATATCACCCTTATACCAAAGCCAGATAAAGATACTACAAGAAAAGAAAATAACATGCCAATCTCTCTAATGAACATAGATGTAAATATTCTCAACAAAATACTTGCAAATTGAATCCAACAGCATAATAAAATAATTATACATCAAAATCAAGTGGGTTTTATTCCTGGTATGCCAGAGTGGTTCAACATAAGAAAATCAATTAATGTAATAGACCACATTAACAAATCAAAGGGAAAAAAACACATGATCATCTACATTGATTCAGAAAGGCATTTGATGAAATCCAGCATCTTTTCTTGATAAAAGCACTGTGTAAGATAATAGAAGTAAAGTTCCTCAACATAATAAAAGGCAAATATGAAAATCCCATAGTCAATATCATTCTCAGTGTGGATCAGGAACAAGACATGGATTCCCACTGCCACCACTGTTATTCAGCATTGTCCTAGAAGTTTTAGCTAGAGCAATTAAGCAAGAAAAAGAAATAAAAGGTGTCCAATTGGAAAATAACTAAACTCTCACTATTCACAGATGACATGATCCTATATGTGGAAAATCCTGAAATATCTACAATAAAGTTATTAGAGATTATAAATGAGTTCATCAAAGTGTCAGGATATAAGATCAACATGCAAAAATCCATAGCATTTCAATATACTAGTAATGAACAAGCTGAGGAGAAAATCAAGAAAACTTTCCATTTACAATAGCAACAAAATGACTCAAATATCTAGAAATTAATGTATACAGGGATGTATTGGATCTGTATTCAGAAAACTACAAAACATTGATAAAAACACAAAGAAGATGTCAACAAATGGAAGGACATTCTGTATTCATGAATTGGAAGACTAAACATCATGAAGATGTCAATTCTACCCAAATTAATTCATAGATTCAATGTAATATCAATCAAAATTACAACAGCCTACTTTACAGAAATAGAAAAGTCAATTACCAAATTATCTGGAAGTGAAAGGGACCAGAATAAACTAAAAATTCTAAAAAAGAAGAGTGAAGTTGCAGGACTCACACTTCCTGACCTTTGAGTGTATTATAAATCCTATTGGCATAAAGATAGACATATTGATTGATGAAATTAAATTGAGAGTTCAGCAATAGAACCTCACCTCTATGGCCAATTCATTTTTTCTTAATTTAAATCTCCCCATATGGCTCCCATTTCTGTTTGCTCATTGTCTCCTCCTCTTCCTTAGGAGGCACCAGGAACTGGTGTCTTCAAGATCTTGTGGTAGGTGGGGTTCTCTTAAAGGTTACACCCAAGGCATGAGCAATAAAAGAAAGAAAAATCGATAAATGGGACTTCCTCAAAATTAAACACTTTGGCATCTCAAAGAACTTTGGCATCTCAAAGAGACCCTACAACTCAACAATAAATAGACAAATGATCAGATTTTAAAAATGGGCAAAAGATTTGAATAGATATTTGTCCAAAGAAGAAATACTAATAGTGAAAAAACACATGGTTACTAGGGAAATGCAAATCAAATCTACAATGAGATAACATTTCACACCTATTAGAATGACCAGTATTAAAAAGAAAACTACAAGTGTTAGAGAGGATGTGGAGAAATAGGAATGCTAATTCACTATTGGTGGGAATGTACAGCTGTTGTGGAAGTCTGTTAGGCAGTTCCTAAGGAAGTTAGATATAGATCTGCCATATCATCTGCCAATACCACCACTAGGTATATACCTGAAGAACTGATAGCAGAAACACTAACAGGGATTCACCCTGATGTTCATAGTGGCATTATTCACAATTACCAAAAGATGGCAACAACCCAGGTGTCCATAAACTGAAGATAAACAAATTGTGCTATATACACACTATGGAATATTATTCAGCTTTAAGAAGCAATGAGGTCATGGAGCATATGGAAACTTGGATGAATCTGGAGGATATTATGTTGAGTGAAACAAACCAGACACAAAAGGATAAATATTATATGATTTTGCTATTATGAAATAAATAAAATGATCAAATCCATGGAGTTAATAGCTACAGTATAAGTCACCAGAAAATAGAATGAGGTTACAGAATGGAAAGCTGAAGTTTAATCTGTGAATAAATTTAAAATAAATAAAATAAAATAAATAAAATGTTAGGTAAACTTATTTTTATATAATCCTCCACAATTTTTCAAGTACTTTCAATATCTTATATTTTAAACTATGAAAGACAAGGGCTATTATATGTGCAAGATATTGCACTCAGAAATATATACTGAAGTATTTAGAAATTCTGTTACAATATACATGTCATAAAAGAAGAGGCTATACTCCCAAAAGGGGATAAAATACCACTATTTGTATGTGAGGGGGGGTACTTTATGGAAAAAAAAATGACCTCTTTTTGTCTAATAGCAGTACCTTCCTTCAGTTTACATTAACATATAGTTGCAATATTGCACTATAAACAGGAACTGGGTGCTTCAGTGGGGAAAAATGATCTCTCCTCTGGAATTCTGAAGCAAATAGGAGGGCAAATTTGTAGGCTGGAGTAATAGAAATTTAATTATATATCCTTATTAGTCATAGATAGATTAAAAAAAATAGATATATTAAAACCCTAATCTGAAATTGATTGAAACTGAGTTAAGCAGAATCCAAGTGTTCCTAAATGAACTATATTCTTAGTCAGTAGGAAACAAATGAGGGCTTTGCAAATGAAATGTCTGATGCTACTCCATTGATTGCCATGAAAATATCAGGAAAAATAATCTTAGAATAGGCAATTGTAGTTCCAGTCAGCTCACTCCATACATAAAATTGGTTATTCAACATTAACACTTGGAGAAATCAAGATTTAGCAGATATTCATCTTGCTTAATTTGCATATATTTAAAATTTCATTTGTGTAGTCTTGGAGTTTATGAATTGGAAATTGGTCCAATGGTCAGGAAAATAAATGGCTGGCCCTGATTGGACCAGGCATGGCTACATTTTCATTATGATTATGTTTGTTACTTAAGACACCCAAAGACCAACATGATGAATTTATGTTGTAATATTTCAAGTTTGGTTCTGTGCATGAGTACATGATTGCAACTTTGAGGTCAATTAT
Organism: Cabassous unicinctus; assembly: GCA_029593785.1. Taxonomy (NCBI): domain Eukaryota; kingdom Metazoa; phylum Chordata; class Mammalia; order Cingulata; family Chlamyphoridae; genus Cabassous; species Cabassous unicinctus. The sequence continues at coordinate 5,382 of JAQZBX010010029.1, forward strand.
CCATTGTCCTTGGTTAAATGTGGCTTGTAGCCAACTTCTAAGTCCCAGGATCATGCATATCTAAGGATTATATAGCCATCTCACCAAACCCTAATATGATATAGAATGCATGCTAAAAATGCCATGATGGTTGTCTATTGCCCCTCCAAAATCAGTACTTTCTAGTTTTTATCAATTAAATAATAATGTTTTTCTCAAAATAAGTAATAAATACCACTCTCCTAAAAGCTTTTTTTCTAATAAGTCTTAGCTATGTCTTACGAAGTCTTAGAATTCATATCTTCTCACTTTGCATTCTTACAGTACTTAAATGTTCAGTATTTTTCTATAATACCCTACTGAGTCCAATCTTTTCAGACTTGATATTTTTAGTCTTTTCAACTATACTGCGTGCATATAGCTTAATTCCATCATCGTTATTTTCACTCCTTTGTTTAAAATTACTGAGAAGTCCTATGGAATAAATATTAAAATTCAGTTTTCTTTTATCAGTTGTTTTGAAATTATTGTTCTACCGCTTCCTATAGTGTGAATTTGGAGTTTCTTTAATTATTCTGGGCCACTTATAATATGAATAATATGAATCAGAATATTTAACGAAATAAAATTGTATATTGACTAGAAATAATATTTTTAAAGTATCTAGAAGGAATTAGGAATTTAATAATTAGAAATCATCACTTCAGAGAGTAAGAAATGCTTATATTTATTAAAACATTTATAATATTCCCTGCTGTGTTAGTGCATTCTCACTATTGCCTCATTTAAAAGCACTGCACATTTTCATTAAGATCTTATGTAGCTATGTTTGTTGTTTTGGTTGTATTTGGACTATATTAGTGCTTTATATTTATTCTTATTAATTTATTTATTAATTTAACTAATTAATTAATTAATCTTTTTTTAGATTTAGCCCACCATTTCACCCTGTAGTTATCTCTTTTTATATTTTTATTCCATCCTCCAAGTGTCTCCCTCTAAATATTTACAAATATTACTTTCTGTATTCAGTCAATGCCATGAACAAATATTGATCCTTATATTTATCTTAGTTTCTTAATTGACTAAATTACTCCTTATATTAAAATGGAGACATATATGAAAACATATGTGTGCATTTAATTTATATTTAACTGTTTCTTTTACCTCTTTGGGGGTTTCTAATATTGAAACATATATGTTTCCCAAGTATTACCTATAATATTGTATTTATAGAAGCATATGATCACCCACAAATGAAACATAGGCCTGTTTACATTAAAATAAATTATTATTATGAGTTATTATAGCTTTTAAATTTGAACTATTATAATTTTTAATACAGAAAGTTTTCCTTGAGGAGCATGATATATATGAGACAAGAACATCTGTGGTAATTCTTTAAAATTGAGAAAAGACAATTACAAGAATTGCCACACTTTGGCTAGATAGTATTGGGCCCTTGCTTCCTCCAGGCTTATATTTATGTTTTAATGATCTGAAATGAGGGAACAGAATTTCATTGTTCACAAGATCATTAAGGATTCCATTCTCCAAAGGACCTGGGACAAATATAACACATCAGTAAACATAAGAGAAAGGAGCCAAAGTTTCCTTTCAACACCAGGTAGGTGTCATGTTTATATGTCATAAAAAAGGGATTATAAATGTTTTTTATGGTTTTAAGACAGACACTCTCAATATATCCTATGAAAACAATAGGAAAAAAATCATCTGCTTCAAATCCAGTCTAATTATTTTATGAAATAGAATTAGTCTGTTGCCAAAATTAACTTGCTCTCTTGAAATAATTTATAGCTTTATTCCTTATTTTCCTCAGGTAACTCTATTAAATGCTTCATATCATCCACTTAAATAAATTTTATAAAGAACATCTTTAAAGAACTATTTTAATCTCTAAACCTGTTATAAGCTGTTGACTTTTGTTAAAACTGAGGAACTGAGTCAGAATTTGTTGAGCTCTATTAGCAGAATAATTTTTAGATTGAGAGATTATTTTAAGCCTCATTTCACAATGAAAGAGAAGAATTGGGTGAAAGGCAGTCCAGACAAAAATTAGTATTTATTAAATAAAAAGAAAAAACAAATATAAAAACAGTGAAACAAGAAGAAACTGATCATCAAAGTCACACATTCATTTGCTAAAAACCAAAAACAAATCAAAGCAAGGCAACTAAGCAAAACTAAACCAAAAAAGACAAAGCACACACAAAATACACACATACACACAGTTTAGTAAAAAAAACTTTTGCCGGATATGTGAAAAGATGATCCATTCTCCATTTTCTTTATTTCTTTTACTTTTGTTAGACAATTAACATTTGGAGGGTACCTGTTATGGGCCATGCAGTTTTCACATATTTTCTTATTTAATTCTTACAATTAACCATTGAGGAAGGTTTATAGATGAAACTAATAAGAAATCACAGCACAATATGTTAGAAAGTGAATCATCATTCTTTTTAACTTCTTGCTGCTTTAGTAAAATGGATGTAATTAAAGCTATCTTCTAGCCTTGTTTACAAAATTTAAATTTTAATAACTAGCTTACCTTACATTGTAGTAAGATGTAGAAAACCAGCCCATGTTTTTCGGACTCTTTATTCAATACCAGGAAAATGCTATTCCTAAATTTTGGATTGTGGAACACTATATTCATAAATATTCAGTGAAAACAGATTAAGTTGTCAAATTAATTTGGAAAATGATGTATACTACTTACTCTTGTCTGAAACTCAGAAAGCTTAGTAGCTTATTTTGTGATACAAAAAGTACTGCCATGAAAAAATCTTTCTTAAACACTACTTAACCAGTGTTTCCCAAACATATACATATGAACCTTATTTTTCTAGTATTTGGGGTTACCTGATGAAGCTTAACATAAAATCAGCTTAATAATTTAACTTTTACTGGATGAAACGCCAAAAGGTCAATTCAAACTTGATTGATGGTTCATGAAGCATAATTGATGTGTGTAGGATGATCAAATACCTAAAAGTAACTTGTTTCTCTGCCTTTTGCTAGGATACAAATGAAAGAATTATATGTAAATTAGAGGGTAGTGAGATTTAACCCATTCTTAGTGCCAAATTCCAATTCTTGTAGTTGAGAATATCCTGTTGAAGCAATGAAGTACGAAGAGCAGTTTCAACTGGTTGGCAAGACGTGCAGAAGAAGCCCCTTTCTGTCCTTGTTTCAACTCCCTTAATTAACATAGCAAATTTCTCACCCAGGGGTGGATTTATCCACCCCTTTTTAAATCATGCAATATATGTACAAGTGTGATTTTCTGAACATACTAATCATACAATTATATAACTAGCTATGTCTGATCATCCATATACATAAAAGCTAATGCATACTCAAAGCAAATACTAAGTAGTAACTTAGGTATTTAAGCAAGAATAAAACTACAGCATGGGGAGTCAGGTCTGAGTCACTTTGTATAGACCTTGGCTTCTAACTCTGCAGGTATCATTAATATGATTTTACCTAACTCTCGTGTTAAAGTTTTTTTCTCTGGTTATCCCCAAAGATCCAGCTTTGGGGCCTAGCAAATTGGTGACTCTGCCGTGACTAAAATAAATAAATAAAAATGGCAACCAGAGAATGCTTCCAAGGTAGCATTGTCCACACCAGGGCATTCCCAACTCCAGCAGCCACTTGGGATTTTCCCAAGGACTTGGGGGTTAACCAGGGCAGAGTCCCTTTCCAGCCACTGATGGAGTTGAGTCATGAGATTAGGACAGAGATGCAGTTTGTCTCCTTCCCTTGGTGGGTGAGTTCATTCCTTTATTTATTACTTCTTTTTGTTTTTTTCTTCTGATTGACCATGAGTTAGCATTAGGTTTCAGTTTTGTCATTTCTCTTCAGCTTTGGCTAACTGCAAGTTAGCATTTGGTTTACCTTCACTAAGGTAGTGAAGGTTTGGTTATAATGAGAGAGGATCATGGGTTCAAGTCCCACTTCCTCACTCCCTTAAAGGGGAAACCCAATATTTGGCTTTGGCTAACTGCAAGTTAGCATTTGGTTTACTTTCACTAAGGTAGTGAAGGTTTAGTGGTAGTGGGAGAGGTTTCATGGACTTGAGTCCTATTCCCTTGCTCTCTTAAAAGGGAAGCCTGATGCTTTTTGTGCCTTTGCTTTGGCTGTTCTCTCTTTCTTTCTCTTTCTGCTGCCATGGGGAACAAGTTCTCACCACTAAGATGCAACCTGAAAAATTGGTCTAAATTTTGGGGGATCAGGTTACAGAAGCATAAATTATTTTTTGGTAATGAAACTACCTAGATGTAAACTAAATAACAGAAAAATTAGCAAAAAGTATAGGTCTTTGAATGTTAACAATATATTGCAATTACACTTGTTTTGTAAACAGCAAGACAAATGGGCAAAAAGTCCCATATGTTCAAATTTTCTTTGAGTTGTAGAAAAACAAAAAAAAGCTAAAAAGTTGTGAGTTAATACTGTGTGAGTCCCCTTTAGCCCTAGTCAAAGATCTTAAAGGCAATAAAAATCAAAGATGTGAAATGATAGAAAGCCTGAAAACAACCATACCAAAGGAGTAAGATTTATAATTCAAATTAGTAAACTTTATGTTTCTGTTGTATGTTAACTCTTTGTGTTTGCCTGTTTGTTCAGTGTATATTTTCATACCTCCAGATGCTAATATTAAATTAACAAATAAAAATTCTTAAAAGAGCTCTATTCAAATGGCAAAAAAACTTTTTTAAAATAAGCACTTATGATAATATACAAAGCAAAGAGTCTGTTTTATCAAAATATCATTTTGTACTTTAATCTTATCATATCTTGAAACTCTAAAACAATAGCTTTTTTAGGGTAGTTGGGGGTACTGGAAATCCTTCATCCTTCATTTAGCTCAAATATGTATGTGTTAAACAGAAAAGGTTGTACATGGGAATGGAAGTCCCCCAGGAAGCAGCTTTTAAAAAAGTAAAGAGAATAATAGCACAGACTTATGCATTAAAGTGGTGTGGACCCTAACTGACCCTGTGAATTGGATGTAGCCAGCACCAATATAAACTTTGGGTGGGGTTTGTGGCAAAGGCAATATTCTAAGCAAACACTCTTTGGGTTTTGGTCCCAGTTTTGGAAGGGTCTAAATTATGATGTAGCCCCTTGAAAAAGCAACTGTGTACAACATACCATGTCCTGGTGCAAGTAAAGGGCTTAACCCAATAGTATCCTGTCACTCTGAAAACTACCATCCCTATCCAGGGGTGAATTGCAAATACTAAAAGCAAAACAGGAACAATGGATTGTCCTGGGCTGCCCTCTGAGGAGGAGAGATCTGTGAAAAAACATCTGAAACACCTGCCAGCAATGACAGGGAATTATCATGTCCCCACACACTCTTCTAACACCCCTCTTGGGAATGTTGAAGTAAATACCCTCATGAAGATCTGAAACTGTGGTGTTGAAACCTGAGATGCAGCAAAACAACTCTATGGGAAAAATCAGACATCATGGCTACCAGGCCCTGTGGCAGCACTTCCAGCTACGTGTTACTCACCAGCAGCTTCTGAACATCACCGACGAGTGTCCATCGTGCTCACTCCAACAACTGCAACAATTACCACACCAGATGGAACATATTAGCCAAGCACAGATTCCAGTAGCATGATGGCAATTAGATTACATCAGTCTCTTCCCACTCTCAGAAGGGGCAAATTATGCTTTCACTACCACAGACACCACCATGGAACTCTTGAAATGAGCAAGCTACTATTAAAGAAACTACATCTCCTAGTCACCTTACACAGTCTTAGGCTAGGAGTCAGAGTATTGTTTAAACTTTCCATTTGCCTTATAACCCCACTGGTGCAGGTATTATAAAAAAAATGAATAACCTTTGAAAAGAGCAAATAAAAAATGCTAAGAAATCTTTACAACAATGAACTAAGAGACTGTCTCCAACCTTAGCCTGTTTAAATTCAGCACCTCAGGTTACAGTCCGTTCTCCAATTGAAATGCTAATAGCAAGACCAATGCAAACATTGAAAATATGAATTAAAAAACCAGTAGCCTTACAGCCCAAAAGGGAAGTAATAACAATCTGCTGTTGCCTATGCCTCAAACCATACAAATTGGGAAATTGAGGTCACTTGACCATGGTGTTGGCCTATTTAAAAATCTTAAACCCATTGGAAATAAGAGTCACCCAAAACATTATTAAAAAACCACAAAAAATTTTAAGTATCTTTTAGTACTTGTAAACACCTTTTCATGATGAGTGGTAGCTTTTCCCTACCACACAAAACAATATTCAATAGTAACTAAATTCCTGCTCCAAGAAATTGTCCCAGGGTTTAGACTGTCCCAAACAACTCAGTCAGATAATGAAGCTGCTTTTATTTCAGCTGTGGTGCAAAGTGTCAACCAATGTCTCAGAATTAAGTGGAAATTGCATGCAACTTAGAAACCTGAGTCATCAAGAAAGGTGGAAAAGATGAACTATACTTTAAAGAAAACCTTAAATAAATTTTATCCAAAAAACACAATAAAAATGGACAGAAACACTTAACTCCTTTTCTAGGGGCCACCCTGACATAAAGGAGAACTAGGTTAAGTGTTCAAGTCCTTTCAAGCTTGTGTACAGAAAGCTGTTTCTAAGCAACACAAGGGGAAAAGCAATTCCCCAATAACCTTAGAGGTTATTGCAGGTAGGAGAGCTCCTCACCACCATGCATGCATTTGAAAATATTTGTCTAAAATACCTGACTAACCAGCCTCTCCACACCTTCTCTCTTGGGCATCAGGTTCTTTTAAAAGTTTGAAAAAGCAAATACCCTGAAAATCAACTTAAACCTGAATGAGAGAAAACTTACACAGTACTATTAACATCTCATTCTTCTCTTAAGTTAAAGAGAATCAAGTCGAGTCCATCATACCAGAACAAAACCTTAATACTTATCAGATATGGCAACAAAAAAAAAAAAAAAGAAATCCTAAACCAGAAACCACACCTGAAGTGAAATATGAAGTGGAGCCACTTGGGAAACTGTGTTTCCTCTTTAAAAAAAAATCCAACAGATACTGATTCTATTTTTTCTCTTACAAAATGTACCAATATCTAGCTCTGAGAGAAGATACTGATCATCCCTCACACCTGTTTACCTGTTTTGCAAATCATCCAAAACCTCTACAATAGAACCAAGTGTTGTTACTGTGTAAATTTGCACAATCAATATCAAGTAATGCCCAGACAAGTTGTACTGTGGAATGCTTGAGTTAATCTACACCTTAAAAGCAGTGGCCAGAAAAACATACTTAAACAAATCTCAACAGACTTTTGTAAAAGCAAACCTCAAAACATATAACACCACAAATAATTTTAAAAAGCTTATGAATCCCCTTGCTTACATTTTTAGGCATCACAGCATTCACCAGAACTGAACTCTTATACTTAGCCACCAATCTCTCCAAAGAAGTGAGAACAATAACCTCATAGCCCAAAGAAATAATTTCTCTTTCTGGAACCCATCCAGTTTCACCAAGTGGCTGCTCCCCTTTGTTAATTATTATCTTAATTCTTTTGGTGGTTGCACCCAAACTCATATCATTTATGCAATTCTTTATTTAAAAGCAATTGCAAACTCTAACAAACTAACTGTTCCTCCTCAAATCACACTTTTACTACATTTTTCTAAAAACTCAATGCCTACAGTGTCAGCAGGAAGTAGTTACAGAAGATCTGAGATTCATCCTTTTCCCCTGTGATAAAGATATCATCAAAAACTAAAAAGAGGGAACTGATGGATATAAAATAACCTAAAAGTAACTTGTTTCTCTCCCTGGTGCTAAGATACAAAAGAAAGAATTATATGTAAATTAGAAGGTAATAAAGTTCATCCCATTCTTAATGCCAAATTCCAGTTTTTGTGGTCAAAAATATACTGTTGAAACAGTAAAATATGAAAACCAGTTTCAACTGGTTAGCCAGACCTGCACAAAAAAACCCTCTTGTGGGCTCTAGAGACACCCAGGTCCTATATAAGTGGGGATATCCCCAGAGATTGATGCCTTATTAATGGGCTCTACTTTGGAATCTGTGCTCCTGAGAGTGACAGAGTTTGACTCAAATAAGTCCTCCCTGCACATGGTCCATCAGTCCCTTCTATTGCTGGAGTTTTTAGGTGTACTTCCAGAGACTGGAGCCTCTGACCTACCTATGTGTCAGCTGTGCCTGGAATCTCAGTGGAACTGCAACTTCTACCCTACAGCTCAATGGACTCATCCAAGTCTCCTGGCAAGGAGACAACGATGGACAACGGCCTTCCCAGGGAATGGAGACGGCCTGCAACTGCAGGCAGGTTAATCCCATCCACCGTATCCATGGGATATAAGCCCTCTCTCACTTGGAGGTGGAGTGGACATCACCATCCCAGTCCCCTCAGGATTGGGGGAAGAGCTATGGACTAGAGTGGACTTAATGGTATTCTGTTGTAGACATATTGTGATTCAAGCAATGGAAGAAATTACAACAGTGAGGTGGAGCCAGGGGCCACTGGATGCTTTCAGGGCAGGGAGGGGAAGGGCAGTTGAAATACAAGGGCTTTTTTGGGACTTGGGGGTTGTCCTGAGTGGTGCTGTGGTGATGGATGTAGGCCATTTTACATCAGCATATAACATGCTTAGAACTGTGTGGGAGAGAGTGTGGTCTACGATGTGAACTGTGGTCTATGCTTGGTGTCAAGGCCCCAGGATGTGTATATCTATTGCAAGTGATGTGCCACACTGATGAAGGATGTTGGTGTGGGATGTTGCGGAAGGTGTGGGAGGTGGGGAACATGGGAATCCCTGTAATGTCTGTGTAATATTTAGGTAATCTAAGCACCTTTAATATATATATATATATTTTAAATATATATATATATACCTATATATATATTTTTAAAAAAAACCTCTTGCTATCCTCTCTTCAACTTGCTTAATTAACATAGTAAATTTCCCATCCAGGGGTGGAGTTATCCACCCCTTTTTAAATCATGCAATGTATGTGCAAGTGTGATTTCCTGAACGTACTAATCACATAATTATATAACTTGCTATATATGATCATCCATATGCATAAAAGCTAATGCATAATCAAAACAAATGCTAAGTAGTAACTTAGTTATTTAAGCAAAAATAAAACCACAGCAGGTAGAGTTGGGTTTGAGTCACTTTAGACTGACTTTGGCTCCTACCTCTGCAGACATAATAAATGTGAGTTTACCTAACTCTCATGTCAAAGTTTTTTCTCTGGTTATTCCCAAAAGCCCTGCTTTGGGCCTACCATAAGCATTGTCCCTAATATTAGATTTGAAGGTTTTGACCACAGGGAATTAAAATATATTGAGAAAGGTTTCTGATTTGATATTAAAGAAATCAAGACACTATGAAAAAATCTGATATGAACAAATCCAAGCCATTGAATAAGAAATGCTCTAGTAGAGCATAGGATGAAATGACCATATCAACTGTAATTGCAAAGAGTGATTTCCTGGAGTAAGTGAGTTTTGACAAATTAGTAACTTTTTTATGATTGCAATTTTTGCCCTTTTTCTTTTCTCTTTTCCAGAGTCCACTGATTCTCATTTGCTTTCTTAATGAATAGACTATGTTTTATTGAGTGAAACAATATATAAGTATGTAGTTTGTCTTTTATATTATTGTTTAATATGTGTCATGTCTATTAGTTATCCAAATTAAAAACATATCATACAGAATAATTTTTTCAGAGGTATCAAAAAATTTATCTGTTAAATATCAAGTTCTCTGACATTATCTACTCTTCCCTAAATTATGTGGTCCCCAACTTTTTTTTCTGGAATCTGGAATATACTGTTATCTAGAACCCATCCCCTGAATTTGCTCTACTGAACAAATATTCCTGTTAGGAGAATCCAAGGTATTCATAATTTTATGAATTCTGTTTACTGTGGATTGTTATTTAAAACAATTAAAACCATGCTGTTCTCTAAAGATGCTGTAGATTGAATTCATAGATACAAATTGCACTATTTGGTAATTTTCTTTTACCTTTTTTTCCCTTAAAAAATTCTTATAGGGGAACCACATAAATGGCTGACAGAAATGTCACTATGATAACAGAATTCATCCTCCTGGGACTGACTGAAAACCCTGAACTGAATATTGCTCTTTTTTTTGCTATTTCTCCTGCTCTATCTCATCACTGTGGTGGGCAACATTTGCATTATCATGATAATCCTGGCTAGTACCATTCTCCCAAGTACTTTTACCTTAGTCAGTTGGCTTTCTTGGATTTCTGCTATTCTTCAGTCTTTATTCCAAAAATGCTGGTGAACATCTTAGCAGAACAGAAAGCCATCTCCTACCAGGAGTGCCTCCTTCATTATTCCTTTGCTAACATGTTCCTGACTAGTGAATGCTTCCTCTTGGCTGCCATGGCTTATGATCAGTACCTTGCAGTTTCTGCCCCCCCACACTGTATTATACAGGTCTCATGACTCCTATGTTCTGTATCCACCTTGTGACTGTTTCCTACCTAATAGGTTGTGCCAACTCTTTTCACACCTGAGTGAGCTGCTCAGTCTGTCCTTCTGTGGGCCCAATGTCATTAATCATTATTTCTGTGATATCCCATTGCTCTTTCAACTCTCCTGTTCTGAAACCCAATGCAGTAAGGTTTTATTTATTGTCCTCTCTGGAGTGACATCTATGACCACCTTTCTGATAGTAGTTAGTTCCTACCTTGGAATCCTTCACACTGTCCTGAAGTTACCTCTGCAAGGGGCAGATATAAAGCCTTCTCCACATGTGCCTCCCACCTGACAGTGGTGTCTCTCTTTTATGGAACCATGGCACTTACTTACTTTGGAACCAGTTCTAGCTACCCACAAGATAGAGCCAAAATCCTATCCATGTTTTATACTCTGTTGCTGCCAAAACTAAATTTTCTGATATATAGTGTGAGAAACAGAGAGACCAAAGAAGCAATAAGAAAAGATTTTAAGAGAAAAATATTTGCTCAGTGAACATGAATTTTCAAGCAGAAACTTACTTGAAGAATATGTAATGGCATTATAGGCAGGATCATTGTTCAAATAACTACAGGAGATGTGGGTGAAAAGCATAAGGTATTTTCAAAGAAGCTTATGTGAAGAGATATACTCATTATCAACTTTGGAAAACTATGTGTGTGTTTGACTATATGCCTTAAATATTATTTTGAATCTATTAACTTCATATGTAATCAGTTGATACTTTCCTGCTCTGGATTGATTAGTTATAAAATATGATTGTCAGTTTTGTAAAAGAATATAGAAAAACTAGTAGGTAGACAATCACACAAACACACAACACAGACACACACATGCACACACACATAAAATTGGGAAAGAATTGGTTACAGAGAGTACACTCAATCTTCCTTCTTCCAAGAGCTGAACCATTTCACAGATGAGTAAACAAAGGAATTAAATCTTATCCAAGATGAGACAGCACAAATGTTTTAGAGCTAAAATTCAAACCTGCATATAATTATATAAAGGTACACACCCTTCTCTCCATTTTACATAAACAAATAAAACTTCCTAAATTTCTTTAGTATGCCATATTAGTTTAGAAATGTGAAAACTAGAATACTTAATTAAAAAATAATTTTTATTTTTTATATGACATCTTCACTTCTTCTAGTTCTTTAATGGGTATATCAAAATAGCAATACAAATGTATTTTATTCAAAAATACAATGGGACTTGTCAAAAATAGCCTTCAGGAAACTTCAACAAAACATTATAAACTATTAGAATAAGTGTAACAGTTTGAAAATGCTGATAGCTTTTTTTCTATATAAAAATGTTATTTTCACCCATATTGCTTATTTTCAGCCACAAACCCATATGATTTTTTAAATTCTGTTCACTTAGTCATGCATCAAAAATTCATTACAGCACCATTGTTATCACTCTGATTGTTAAGAGAGCAAACAGCCATTGCTAAATGATACCTTATCAATATATAGTAAACAATAATTTTGGGTTTGTGAAAAATGTATATTTCTACCAAATGGAACAATATTTAGTGCATAGCAATATATCTTAACTGATAATATGTACAAAAATCTATGACATTTTTGTCTTGTTGCCTAACAATTAAATTCATGTAAATGTGTAACCGAATGTGTTAAAGCACATTTCATTTCATTGTTTCTATACAGCTCTGATTTTCTTCAGGAATAATTTCATTTGTCAAATATTTTAGTCTGATATCCCCTCATCAGCATATGCATATACTTTGATAGGATGTGATTATTACAACCAAGTTTTCAAAAGAGAAACCATAGCCCAATATGCAAGTCCTTATGACATGGCAAAGCAGATTTTTGAATTATCACAAACTAATCATTATATCTGCATTAGCTCTATCAAGGTATCCATCTTCTGGTATTATGTACTTAAGAGCTTACAGTTTGACAAAGCAATTTATAGTATAATGATAGTATTTTACATAAAACTTTCCCACTTAAAATTTTTTTATTTTAATAGTCTTCTAATAATCTATTAACCCTATTAATCTTAATCATATATAAATACATAATTCGAGTTTGTCAAAATATTTTCCAAAAGATTTTGTGTAAAACCTAAGTCCTTTAGCAATCAATTTTTGTGTTCACTTAAGAGTTTAGTTATTATATCCTAATTGATTTAAAAATGAATATATATACATAAAAATTTCAAGGAGGAAGAGAAAAGGTCAATATCAACAAAATGATAATTAGTGAAGATACAATGTGTGATCTTGCTTTTCTTTCCCTAAATTATCAATTAATTGCATCAGAAACAATTTGTAGTTATGAATATTACATTTTTAACATGCTCCAATTTGTTTAAGCTCTCTTGCAGGGGAAAGTAACAAGAATAATAAAAACATCGTTTGGAGAACCACTGAATTGAAAGTTTAGGGCAAAAATAAAAATTATCTCTTATTATTGGAGAAATGTCATGGAGAAAAAGATTAGATTTGTTTTAAATTGTTTCAAGTGATAAAATTGTATGAATTTAAAAATTTTTGAATCAAAAGCATTTAAGGAAGTCAAAGAAATATAACTTTAACAATATCTTCACTGCTTAGATGCTATGTGGAAACAAATTTTGACTCACTATAATAAGATTTGCAATATATAATATCCCAAGGACAAGTGGGATTATGCTGAAGATAAAAACCCCTGTAACTGGAAGAGTCAAGCAAAATAAGGACAATTTATTGAGGTTTTGTAGAGAGAAGTTTGAACACCAGACAGATGGTTATGTTTGTGGCTTTGGGGTGTCATTTCAAAAATGAAGCATTCTACTGATGGTTATCAAATAGACTATAAATTATGAATTTGGAAAAAGCTGTTATAGGACCTCTTTTTTTCTGCCATGTTCTTCCAGAATAAAAAAAATTAGACTTGAAAGGGGCCTTATAATCTGTTCTGCTCCCAATGAGAAAATCAATCTTTAAGAAAAAAATTGTTTGCATTAGACCTCATTACTTATTAGGAAAGTAGGGCCATCCTGAGTTTCAGTGCAGAACTCTGTTTTAATTGCTTGTACAGTTAGACAGCAATTTGTTCCTCAAGCCAGTTTCAGTAACTAAGAATGTCTGAGTAGAGATACATTCACAATTTTTTTGGACACTTGAGCATTTTATATCCAAAAATGAGTAAAATGCAAATATCGAACCCAAGAGAAATATTTCTCTTACTCAAACTCAACCTTTTAAAACTAATATCACCACTGTTCCTGCTCCCAATTTCTATTATTTTGCCTGGATAACATTGTTTCCATGCACTCAATCACATAAACCAGAATCCTAGCAAGTCACCTTCAATTGATATGTTTTACTTTCTCTAAATGTTTATTGGATTAGGTCATGTTGCTTCTGTCTCCCAGATACTCTTCAAATAAATGTTCTATTTGTTATTAATCATCATTTATGCTGCTTTGCTCCAGGCATTCACATTCTCTAATCCTAAATACTGAAACAGACTTCTAATTTCTTTCAGTTTTTTGTAGCCTGCTTAGTTACTCTTTAATGTATCCCCTATTTTATCTAAGGGGAAAATTTATAATCATAATACTTTCCTTAATTCCACACTTTGTTTAAACTTTTTCCCTAGAATACTATCATTCTCAAAGGCCTAGATCAAGAATCCCCACCTCTCTCAAGATTTTCTTTATAATTTCCTTGAGGAAATTGGATTTCTTCCTCCATTGTCAGGTACAAATGGATTGCAAATTTTTGTTTTCACATCTAATTCCTCTTCTAGAACTGTTACTCCTATAAGAGAAAAACAGCATCTCATTCAACTTCATAGTCCCAGGATTACTTGGAATGTGACTGTCATTTAGTAGAATATAGTAGATGTTCAATAATTGCTTATTGAATGAATTGGTGAGTTAAGTATATAGAAAGATTGTTTTCTCACCTATTACATCTTAGTACATTTGCTGCTGAAATATTTAAATAAGTAAAAATAATCAACAATTATTTAGAAATTTTACCACCTATCACAGTAAAAAAAAAATCAGCAAATTATTGGAAGAAGGTTTTCACTAGCTACTTAAAAGCATGAATATATAAATATTAAACAATTATATGAGGGATATTCTTCATTCATAGTTGACATGGATGATAATATAATTTCAACATATGTTAAAACAATAAAATCAATAATTATGAAAGTTCACATCTTGCTAAAATGATATCTGGCAAGCCCAATTGGAGGCAGTAGTTATCTGAGATTCTCTAATGTTATTTTTTTCATGTACTTTCACCAGATTTTAGTGTTTTATAAAAGAGTCTGATATATGTTATAATATATCTACTAATAATATCATTCCTTTTGTCTGTGATCAATATCCCAGGATCCAAGAACACACAGGCACATATAATGAAATAAGAGTATTGATGATGCTGATGATAAAAATAATTAAAATATAAAAATAACAATAAATACTTAAGAATAGTATGACAAGACAGTAAAGAGATCAGCAGTTGAAACAAGAAACCTAGGTTTAAATCTAAATTTAACACTTAATGGATGCTTTGGCAATATACTTAAAAAGGTTTGTCTCAGTTTCCTCATCAATGAAATGGTATAATGATAGTGCCTCCTTCGTGGGCTCCAATAGGATTAAATTTACACTTTTGAGAATCATGCTTGACTTATAATAAAATCTCCAAAGGTTTACAGATTTTGATGATGATGATGGTGTTGACGATGATGATGGTGGTGATGGTATATATTTATGGATGCTTGGAGGCACATATGCAAAAAAATCTAATGAACCCCATATCTTTTTTTTGCCTTTTATTGTTTCTGCTGGATTTCCTTTTATTTTATTGAAATATATCATTCATATATGAACATACATAAACAATAAGTGTATAGTAAAAGTTGGGAACTTACAAAATATCATTTTAATAAATTCTTTTGTATTAATATTTACACATCCTATTTTCATATACATGGTTTTTAACATATGTCATTGAACTTTCTCAAATGTGTGCAGCCATATACACTGAAACACACAAAAGCAAGGAATATATGTATCTAAGCATTTTCATTGGATGTGCATTGCAGGCACACTATGAAAATACCTTGGGGGTACAATTAAAATACAAATCTCAAGAGATGAAAGATGTTAATTGACCAATTCCTTTATGAGAAGAGTTTGGGAATTTGAGGATGTATGCTAGTATAAGACTATTTAACAAAATAAGTTCAGAAAACAATTCTTTATTATGGGACTGCTTTAGAAACACACTAAGAACAGAATTAATGCTGAATACAAATCTAGTTTTAAGTTGAAAATTCACTCCTTTACTTCCCAAGAAGCCATATTAAAATAAACAATTATCACAGTGAATTTGGTTTTAATTTCTACACTATCATTGGATGGGCATATACACAATACCCAGTGCTGTCATCAAAAACAATGATTTTTTCCCATAATCATCATATTTATATTGGTCCAGTATATAAGAAACAGGAGCAGCATCATGCAACAAAAATAGCAGATCCAGGGCATTATATTGACAATCACAAGATTCCAAGTTGTAGATGAGGCAAATATGATTACATCCCAAAAGTTAATGGTGAATTTGGTAGAACTGCACAACACTTCCTTTTCTTGCCATTTGATCATGAACCTGAAAATAATAAGAAGATATCTGAAAAAGGAGTTTTCTTTGGACAACTGAATCTCAGGTCAATCTAATTTCATCATCTTATTCTTTCCATTACTGTGTGTTTGTATATGTATGTGTGCTTCCTATATCGAGGAACTTATTTTTTTAACTTCTCTGAATTTTCCATTGTTAAGAAAAGTGCCTTTTGACAGTCAAGACAAAATGCCTTCATTTGATAAATGCTTGTTAAATAAATGAAAGGATAAATAGGAATGCTTGTGAACATGGGGAAACTGAATGATTATGTATACTTAACATAACATCAAGTCCCTTTGGATTAGTCAAGTAGTGTTTTAGTTCTGACAAAAACTTTACTTAACTGTACATACTGGTTTCAATTGTAATTATTTATCAAATATTTATGTCAATCTTATTAGGAAGTAAGTTCTCTATAATGAGAGATAATGTCATATTTTTAATTACATGATTTCAGATTTCAACATAAAAAATAATCTTTACTTTACTGTTTTTAGGCTTTTTATCTTTGTCTTAAAAATCACTGCTGGCAATGAACTGGTTGCCACCTGACATCATAGGTAAATATGGGTCTTTATTACTATAATCACACACAAAACAACAGTTTGAAATATATCATAGATTGTTTCTTATTTGGTTGTAGCTTACCAAGAGAAAGAAAGGGAATATGATAGAAAGTATACTAAGGATTTTACACACACATGTCAAACAAGTAGGATATTTCTACTTTTATTATTTTTTTTAACAAAATCTAATAAAGCTTTAGTGAGTCTAAGGAACTTTTAGCTGTGTTAATTTAAGTATTGTTCTGCTACTAAAATAACCCTGAAATTAACAGTTACATGTTTGGAAAATAAGACTGCCACACATGGTATCATCAAACTCACAAATATGGAGCCTTGTAACCCAAATGAGCTTAATATTTTCTAGGAGTATCAGAAGAGTATTATTTTAGACCCAATAACAGCAGTGGGTAATGTATAATATGTCTGAGTAGATATCACTCCAAATAAGTTCAGATACATAATATTTTAGAAGTACTACCAATTTCCCACAATTGTGAAATTAGAAATTTTTATTGCTTGTCAATTCTGTAAAAAAAATGAAAATCATGTATAACTTATCAACTAACTTTTGGCCATTAAATAATTGCTCTCTGTGACTCTCTCATTATCTGAATTTCAGTGGTTATGATTACTAGGTCTTTAGACTGGAATCCTTCTCTAATTTGTGTTATTGCTACTCAACAGGTAAGTTAAAGGGCTGAGTTGAAATAAATGGTTGGATCCAATTTCACTGAGGTGACACTCTTCATCTTCTCTGGATTTGAAGATCACCCTGAACTACATGTTAGCCTTTTCTGGCTGTTCCTCTTCATTTACCTATTCACTGTTTGGGGGAACCTTGGATTAATAATGTTAATTAGAATTGACTCCCAGCTTCATACACCTATGTACTTTTTCCTTAGCAATTTAGCATTCATTGACCTATTTTATTCCTCTATTGTGACACCCAAAACACTGGTCAATTTCCAATCCAACCAGAAAACCATCTCTTTTGTTGGCTGCTTTGTCCAAATGTATTTTTTTGTTGGTTTGGTGTGTAGTGAGTGTTTTCTTCTCTGCTCAATGGCCTATGACCTCTATGTAGCAATCTGCAATCCACTACTCTATTCAGCAATCATGTCCCAGAAAGTGTGCAACTGGCTGGGAGTAATGCCATATGTGATAGGCTTCACAAATTCTCTAATATCCATCTGCATAGTAAGCAGTTTGACATTCTGCAATTCCGGTATCAATCCTTTCTTCTGTGACACCACAGTTTTTTTGGCCCTGTCCTGTATAGATGCATTCAGCACAGATATGATGACCTTTGTCTTAGCTGAGTTCACTCTGCTTAATTCTCTTCTTATCATCACAGTCACTTACACTGCCATCATCTCAGCCATCCTAAGGATCCAGTCTGCAGCTGGCAGGCAAAAAGCCTTCTCTTGTGTGTCCCACCACCTGGGTATAATGGTCATCTATGGGTCCCTGATTTTCCCATATTTACAGCCTGATAACACATCCTCCCTGCCCCAGGCACAGGTAGCATCTGTGTTCTATACCATCATCATTCCAATGCTGAATCCGCTGATCTATATTCTGAGGAACAAAGATGTGAAAAATGCTCTCCTGAGGGTCTTACATAGAAAACTAATTCTATGACAAATGGCTTTATGCATTCAATGACTCTAATGATTGGGAATATATCATAATACCCTCAAATGGCATAACAGAAATTAAATGATTACTTGGAACGTTGAAATTTGTGACCAAAGAAAAGCTTTTTTCCCAGTGAGATAAAATTTTTACAACACAAATGAAAAGTATAAAGAGAATTTGGCACCATAACTCTGAACAACTTTAGAATTCCTGGATTCCAGTTCTTTTAACCTACACTCTTATGGAGAACTCAAAGCTTTCTGAATGAATATCAAGCACAGTAACTACTGAAATGATACATCACAGCACTGTGATTTGTCCTTTTATACCCCACATGTTCACACATATATAGTAATATAGCTCATCAAACATTAATCTTCCCTTGCAAATAAGCAGAGATTAAGATTAAACATGCTCTGATGCTATCAATTTATTTTGAAAACAAGATTTATTACTACCAAAGCAGAGTAGAAAACATGAATGCTACTAAAGAAAACAATTCCTTCTTTATTTAGATGGCTCTAAATGTTCAATATTTTAAGGACTTTTCTATATAGACTATTATATAATCTATATTTCTTTTATGAAAGAAATGTACAAACACTACCCTTTATTATACCTCTGTAAATAGGGCATTTTCTTAGAAAAGTGGCACAATCCTGGCATACTACCGGATGTCCACAAGGAATAAATATAATAGAAACTTCTTTGTCCATACACACTTTACAAGTTCTTTCTTCTTGCAACTTCAATTGTTCTTCCAGTGACAAACCTGAAACATCTTCTGTTGGAATATACTTCATATTTTTTTCCACAAGTAAATTCTTTTATAATGTAGAGTCAATTTCTTTTAGACAGCTTTTGAGGATGGCTGCAGCATTTCCTTTAACTCAAACGGTATGAATCAATTCTCTTGCTCGTAAAAGTATCTGTTATTTAATATCATGTTCCTGTTTATTAATTGCATTGGCTGTTAAAAGATTATCCAGGATAGGAAGCACACATGTCAACTGCTGAAAGAGACTTCCAAACTAACGACAGGTCATCTGATGCCATTTCCTCAGTTTGCCTTTCCTTTCCTCTTCTCTTTTTCCACTTTCAGCATTAAGAAGTTCTGACAGAATATAACTAACTGTTTTATAATTCTCTCCAGTTGTTAAGATTTTGGTCTGAACTCTCTGTTTTACCAGGCTTCTTCTACTGAATCCCATTTCCAAGGCAGATTTAACCACAGGTATATTCATCATGATGGCATCTTCAGAAGAACTTTCTATAGGTCCAAAATAAACAATTGGTGGATCAACATTTTTATTTCCAGGAGTGGCTGAAGTTGACAACTGTTCAAGATGAGGATACTTAGTGTGACTGTTTATCAACAAAATCCTGTCCTTTCATGTGTATCAAGAACTCACATTTTGAAAACTACTTGGCACATTCTACCCAGGGCTTATTTCCAGTTTCCCAACACCTAAAGCCACTGTCACAACAAAAGTATGAGATCATCATTGTGACCTATGTAATAAAAACCAGCACTTGAAAGCTGCTCAGGCTGAAATGGAACATTAGATGGCCAGTAAATAAATTTTATCAGTCTTGATGCATATGTCTGCATGTTCAAACTTGAAATGCTAAACCTCAGTGTTTCTAGAGAATTTTCCAAAAGGGACAGTTGGGAAAATGTTTCTGCTCTTCTGACAGCATCATTCTTTGGTTTCCAGTTACTCAGATCCCCACCACAGACAAAGCAGGCTACCCTATATCTCCAGGTCCTATATAATAAAACAACCAACTCTTGCCAATTCTGATGGTGACAAAAAAACTAATGGCCACATATTGTAAGTAAGAAATCTGGCTTCTCCAGTATTCATTTCATAAGTCTACAGATTAGTCATCAAGGGAGAGAAGTCTTCAACCACTCTGGAATTAACAGGGTTTGGTGAAATGTTGGAATAAAAACCACTGAATTGGCCACTATATTCAAAAGTGGTAGATAATGAATGTGCAAAACTGTTTCTCACTGGAGAAGTATACTTAGAGGTGAATTCCAGACTAGTAATTGCAAGCAGATTCTGCATAAAGCTACAGCTAGGATGGATGTTTATGTTTTTCAATAGCATTGTCTCCTTCTTTCTAGTTATCCAGCATCAGGCCACAACAGAAGCATTTGATCTTGCAATTCACAGCAGTTTAATAAAAACTAACATGAACAAGGACCCTTTCTGAAATGGGAAAACCAGTGGGGAAAGTTGAATACATAGACATTTGGTACAGTTCACATGAAAAGTCATATTTCATTTTTTGTTTGTTGCCATTTGTCCAATTTGACAAGACTGTGTTGTCTTCCATTTTATTCACAAATTTTTGATGAGAGGTACCTGGGTAGTTTTGTACATTAGCAGGTGATTTTATTTAGATGGCTAAAAACCTTCACATGAAATTTCTTATCGCTTTATGCTAAATTAGATTTTTTCAGAAAAAGGAACCAAATGCTAGCTTCCTACTTGTCTAGAATTCATTAAACTTTCTTTACTGGATTTATACTTGATTTTACACTCAGGTAAGATGGATATCTCTCCTGAGTTGTACCAAGATGAAATTTTGTACTCTTTGGGATTATATTATATTATATTATATTATATTATATTATATTATATTATATAGGCTACCCAAGTGCTATTTACTTATAATTTATTATAATACTAATTTAAAGACCTGAAAGAATGGATATACTTCTGAAAATATATTTAAAAAGAAAAACAAACTGATTTTTAAAGAAGATTTATGTTCCCCAAATTCTAAACAGCTATAGAAATCTTAAATTGTGCCTTTAATTTGCTTTTGCTTACCAGCTACAATACCTATATATCAGGTCAATTATTTATTAAATGCTATAAAAGGGGGAAAATTGCATGCCTCAGCCCTACAAGCGCTTTACTAAGGCATTTAAAAAACGTTGTTTTATTCTACTAAACAAAAATAATTTAAATCTTCATATGATCACATTATCTAAAGGCTACTTTCACAAAGTTTATCATCATAGTATTTTGTGTTAATATCAGTTAAATTTTGAGGAAGCCAACATTGACAAGATTTGCTGAACTGAAGCACATTATGGTGTATATAACATTAATGCATTTTGCTTAAAGCTCACAAACTGTTAACTCTTCTGTCTTTTGAAATATTTCCTATTCTTGATTCCTCTTCCAAATAGCACCACTATTATTATTTCTTACTAACTTTGCACCTCACTTTATTTTACTTGATGAATTGAAGGTATCTGAAGGTATATCTGCATAACAAATTAACCACAAATTTTCCAGAGCAAAAACTTCTTACATTGTCTTTATAAAAATTAAGTAACCTATTTTTATTTAAGAATCAAACATTTATATCATTCATTTTGTAATTAATGACAAATCAATTCATGAAAAGATATAGCGTGTCTTTTCTAGTGTCATCACAAATGCTAAAAATATTATAATACTAAAAGAATTACTGTTATATATATTAGTAATTAATACTCTTAGCCTTTCTGAAAACTCTTCCTATTTTTAAACATAATTCATACACAAAATTGCACTCTACAGAATTCAAACTATTTCCCTTTATAAAGCTCCTGGGTTTCAGTAGTGGGATTTATTACTGCAGGAGGCAAAAAATAAAAATAAAAATAGTTTAAAAAAAAGATTCTTCAGGACTTTAAAATTGCAGGGTGAGCACAGCTTCATGGAAGTTGTGCAAATGCTACCTACTGGCTTCCCCATGAAGAGAACAGGTCTGGCTCGACAGTAGCTTAATTTCTTTATGGGACCACATGTTATCCACCTTATAGTCAGTGTTGTGTCTCTGAAAATTTGTTTGTTTGCAATTGTTGTTTTTAGAGTAATTTTGAGTATTTACTACAGCACACGATAAAACCTGCTGTCCACATATAAAAAGGTATTAATATGCGGGGGGCGAAGAAAGGTGGAGGATGTTGGGTATATGAGAGTCTTCTGTATTCTGCATGTGACTTTGCTGTGACCCAAAACTTCTTTGAAAACAAAATGAAAAATAGTGAGACATTGGGGAATGAGAAGGAGAAGGTGCCACAGTACAGACTGGACACCAGATATTGCAGTTATGAGAGGCAAAATATGAAAAAAAAAATCTTAAATATTTTTCAGTTTTTAATATCCCAATCATCTAATTTTATTTTATTTTTATATCTTTTAATCTTTATGTATTTTTATCTCTTACATTTAAATTTATTATTATTTCATTTTCCTGTTAATTGTATTCAGCTATTGTAATGGCTTCATCTTTGAAGACGCTTTGGATCATAAGAAGGTTACAACAGGGGCAGGGGAGGATCATTGGTGTGGAGTGTCAAGGACTAGGGAAGCATGGGAAGTAATTCACCTGAGCATACATATAAGGTATATAAAAATGTTTAAATGTTCACAGGGCATTGTCACAGTGGGTGGAACATCACTAAGTAAATGAGAGAATACTGAATTCCCATCCTGGAGAGCTCTGCCACATTCTCTAAGGGAACAGCAACAGTCCCACAAGTGCAGAGGCTGTGACTGGTGTAGGAGGATGATCCACTGATGGGCCCTTGATATTGATGACTAGGCTTATGAGTCTTTGCTCTTGAAATTGAAACTTAGCCTATTGTCATGGGGTGCCTAAGAGTTGCCTCCTGAGACCCTCCTTGTTACTCAAATGTGGCCACTTTCTAAGCCAAACTCAGCATACGAATGCATTACCTTCCTCCCATCATGGGACATGACTCCTGGGGATAAGCCTCCCTGGCACTGAGGGATTGCTACCAAGCACCAACTGGCAATGTAACTGGAAAAAGACCTCAAATAAAAAGGGGAAAAGGTAAAGACAAATGAGTTTATATGGCTAAGAGACTTCAAAGTTAGTTGGGAGTGCTTTCCAGAGGTAATGCTTATGCAGATCTTAGTAGGATGTCATGGACTTCTAAAGTGGTTATCACTCTAATTAGTGGGGTTCCTGAGGGCTCTGGAGACAGACAGTTCATATGGTCAGGGCAGATAGATCCAGAGTTTGTTGCCTTGCCAGTGGACTATACTTTGAAGTTTGTGCTCCTGAGAGTGACAGATTTGGACTCAGCTATGTCTTCTCTGCACATGGATCATCTGTCCTGTCTATTCAAACCTATACTTGGTGCTGGAGTTTGTAGGTGTACATCCAGAGACTTTAGTCTTTGGGCTGTCTATGTGCCAGCTGGGTCCAGGACCTTGGTGGAGCTGCAATTCCTACTCTACAGCTCATTGGGCTCACCTAGGAAAACTGGCAGGGAGATGATGATGGACAATGGCCATTCCAAGGAATGGAGAGAATCTGCCGCTGCAGACAGGATAGTCCCATCCATCTTCCCCATGGAATATAAGCCTCCTCTCAATTGGAGGTGGAGTGGACATCACCATCCCAGACTCCTCACGATTGAGGGAAGAGCTATGGACTAGAGTGGACTTACTGGTATTCTACTATAGACATATTGTGATTCAAGCAATGGAAGAAATTACAATATTGATGTGGAGCCAGTGGCTACTGGAGGCTCTGGGTGCAGGGAGAGGTAAAAGCAGTTGTAATATGGGTGCTTTTTTGGGACTTGGTAATTGTTTTGAGTGACATTGCAATGACAGATAAAGTCCATTTTATATCATCACATAACATGCAGAACTGTGTGGGAGAGTGTAGACTACAATGTGAACTATGGTCCATGCTTAATGGCAAAGCCCCAGAATGTGTTTATCAATGTCAATTAACGTGCCACACTAATGAATGATGTTTATGTGGGAGGTTGTGGGAGGTGTGGAAGGTGGGACGAATGGGAATTCCTTATTTTTTGTGTAAAATTTATGTAATCTGTGTCCTTTTTAAAAAATTAAAACAAAAAAACATGGTTATTCCCATAGAATCCCATGAATTCTCTTTGTAAAATTGAATAGAGATTATGACCTTGGAAATTATTGGATTGTATCTCAATTTAATAATTCAGAATAATCTCTTTGATATGTTTTTTTTTCTGATGGGATTGATCTGGTTGAGACATGGACTAAGTATCTCTGCTGGGATACAGGGAATTCTACTGAAAGAAAAGTAAATTTCTACAATTAATATGTCTTCAAATCAACAAAACTTAGGAAAAAATTTACAAACTAGACTGAATAAGGCTTAAAAATATACTTTTATTTGTTTTTTCCAAGCATTAATTACACACACAACAAATATTATCATATCATCAATATATTTTGGGGATATTCAGAATTGATCTATTCAGTTTCTGTGACTGGAAAGTAGGAAGAAAATAATGGAGTAAAAAATCTATTATGCTGATCCAAACATTGCAAATGGCATCTCCAGAGGATTGATCAGAGGGATTGAGCAAACTTGCACAAGTAAATACCATTTGGGAGGTTATTCATAGGGATTCAGGAAGAACAATTCATTTCATAATAAAAGTGGAGGACTTACTATATACAAGATGAGGTTATATCAAGCCATCAAACCCTGAGTACATGGCCTCTAATTATATTTAACAAAAATCAAATTACACAAAGAGTAACAATAATAACATAAATTTATCAATGAATATTTAATATGGATCAGTTTGAAGATAGTCTTAGGCATACAGCTGACACCATTTTTTCTACATTTGTAAAATGTATTGGATGGCTGATTAATGCTTTCCTTGGAAATATTCTGGGATATACAAACAGTATTAATGAAAAAGAAGGCATCCCTTGTTTCTCACCAGAGGGATATGGACTGACCCTCTACATTCTTTTCAGTTTTATTCAATACTAAAATTGTACTTTATTTATGAACCAATTTCTCTCAAACAATTTTTTCATTCCCTCTTTAACATCTTTGTCTCTCAAACTGTAGATGATGGGATTCAGCATAAGAATCACAATAGTGTAAAATACAGACACTATCATACCATGGTCTAAAGCATAACTGGAACTTGGCCTCATGTACATGAAGAGGATTTCCCCAAAGTAAATTGACACTCCAGTTAGGTAAGAGCCACAGGTGGAAAAGACTTTTCACCTACCTTCAGCAGAACACATTCTCAGAATGGCCAACAGAATGAAAGCATAGTAATTCAGGGCTATCAAAATAGCAATTATCTCAATAGACCCCACAAAGTAGAAGAGTAAAAGCTGGTTGATGTGAGTGTTAGAATAAGAAATAGCTAGAAGTGGCGGAATGTCACAAAAGACATGTCTAATTTCATTGGATGCACAGAATGATAGGCTAAAAGTGGCCACAGTGTGTATAGTAGTATGCAAAATGCCACCAACATAGGGAGCAATGATGAGTGGCACATAGACTCAGGGTGACATGTTAACTGAATAGAGCAGTGAGTTGTGGATTGTTACATAATGATCATAAGCCATTGCAGCCAGCAGAAAACATTCAGTTGTCCCAAAAGTAACAAAAGGTAACATCTGCGTTGCACACCCAGGAAATGAAATGGTTTTATTCACTGCCAGGAAGTTGACCAACATTTTGGGAGAGACAACTGAAGAACAGCAGGCATCTAGGAATGACAACACACTCAGAAAATAATACATGGAGTTGTGGAGCTGGGAATCCCCAGTGACCAATTCAACCAGTCCCAAATTTCCTAGCAAAGTAAAGATATGGATTGCTAGAAATAATAAAAACAAGTAGACTTTCAGCTCAATGTTATCTGTGAAGCCCCTCAATATATAAACATAGTGACTTCAGTCACATTCCTCAACAGAATACTATACAACTCCAAATCTGAGGCAGCAAAAACTTTCTGATATATGTTTATAGGTGCTCCAGGCAATATTCCACAAAAATAGAGTCTGCCTAATTATACCATCATTTCTCCCCTTGGAATGGCATCATGATATCCTAGGCAGTGATGAGATAGGGAGTGATCATGAAATTTGGCACAAATGGATGCATTTTTTGTTTGTTTAAAATAAATGAAGAAATGTTCATTCAATTTTGGCCACATGAGCCAGGTAAAACAAACAAACAACCAAAAATCCTGTAAATTTATGTGCTATATTTTCCAGTTAATTTTTTGTTAAATTTTCTACCACTTGTTTTCATATTTCATCATATTAAAATCATAAAGATGAATGAATATTGTGATTTTTATATCCAGAAATATTATAATAGAATGTACACACATGATTGCTAATATTCAGTTTGCTATAATGTGCATGAAATGCCTTTTTCAAACAGTCATAATTAGAAAATGGGAGGAACCACATTCACATCACAATATTATACTAAATATAAATAAGAACAATGTGAAAATTACTTAATTTTAAAATGCTTCCTGTTGACTTAAATATGCGATAAGTCAATATTTCAACTTCTCTTACAGGGCTTTCTTTTTAGACCATGTGGTTTCCCCTGGCAAGGATTCCTTTCTAGTTCTCCTTCAGGAGCAGTGACGAACCTAGCAGCAGAAGGTATTCTGAAGGTAGATGCAACTTGCATCTTGTCAAAAAGAGTGCAATATAGTTTTTTGTTTCTTTAGATACATATGTTTAAATTATCAGTTTTTAGCCTTTGCAACTTCTTGTACC
The DNA here is from genome assembly GCA_029593785.1 of Cabassous unicinctus. Classification (NCBI taxonomy): domain Eukaryota; kingdom Metazoa; phylum Chordata; class Mammalia; order Cingulata; family Chlamyphoridae; genus Cabassous; species Cabassous unicinctus. Next base: position 32,383 of record JAQZBX010010029.1, read on the forward strand.
ACTATTATTTTTGTTCAAATTTAAACTTAATGACAATATATGTTTTTTCTCTGTTCATATGCTCACTATCACTGCAAAGTTCTTGGCTAGATTTTCAAGAAATATTTCTCTCAAGAAGACATCATGGCCATTTCATTAATGTTTTATACTTGTTTATATAGACTCTAAAATAATTATGATTTAAATATCACCCAAAGATCACGTTAAAATTGTTTGCAAAAGCTATTGCTGAAAGAAATCACAATATTTGCCACAAAGTCGAGTTTGATTTCTGTTATTTTTCTTCAGGCATTCAGACTATTTCTAACTTAGTGGAGTGTGAGTAGAGAATAGTGCATGACATAAACAAAATAAAACAAAACAAAATCTGAAATGGCATCTGTATATGCACTGAAAACTTTAGTTGTACAACAACTTGCAAATTCAAGATCCACTCTATTTAGAGTGAGATTTCCTGGTGGTAACTTTTTCTTTTCTTTAGCATGTCAAATACCAAAGTGTTTAACCTATTCATAATTAACTGTCAGTTGTACTTTCCTGGCTTTAAAGGAGTGAAACATTTGCCATGAATTAGGCTGTTTCATATTCAGGGATCTGCAATGATTTATCTCTGTGACATGAAATACACTAAGGTTTTGTCATATTGAGATGTTCATATGTCAAGAAGAGAAGGAGCAAATCAGCTTAAAATTACTGCAATGAGAAATAAGGAACAGGTCTTTAACTTCCCAGATCTAGGTGAAAGACATTTTAATGTATAAAATTAATGGTTTCATTAATAAATCTTTACTAAAAATGATCATTTGAACCTATGAAAATTCTAGAATAAAAATTGACAATTAATAGACAGTTAGTTAATAGCAGAATGAGGATTCAAGTCAAGATTTCTTGACTCCACATTCTAAGGTATTTATTTCCACTCTACCATATTGCAATCCTATTGTGATGTGCCAATATTTTGGAATTTTATCCTCAAGAAACAACACAGAATAATACTTTCACCTATTGAACATCTTTTTTAAAACCATCAATCTAAATTAGACAATGAAATTAAACAAACAAAAACTACCAAGGTCTCTAAATCAATTAACTTAATAGTAAAATCGTCTTAAATATATTTATATTCCTGTCAGAAAAATATTTTTCATATACCAAATGGACAGTGAAAAGTTAATAAACTTTAAATATCACCATTTAAAATTTTGCTCCAAGGTAAATTGACACTCCAGTTAGGAGTGTCCATTTAAAATTTTGCTAATATAAAAATTTTGTCCTTTATTCCTAGTGTCCCTATTTCTGATTATTATATTTATTAAAGCAAATAACAAATTTACATCTACTGAACTAAATATGTTGGAAGTCCTTCTTATTTTCCCTGTTATTTTCTGTGGAAGGCATGCAGTTCCATTTTTAATACAACTCTAAGAGGACTCCCAATCTCTAGTTTAATATTAAAGTAAAAACTCTAGTCTGAGATTAAAGCTTATAGTTTCTAAAATATTTGCTGAAAACCCCATTCTTTTTACCTGTGGAATTGAACTACTCACTTAATTAAGAAATCCTAAGAATATGATGCTTTTGGATTCCTATACCAGTTTATCAAGCTCTTCTTGAAGTCCACAGGGGATGTCCCAAAGAGAAAACACGTACTCTTTTGGGACAGAAAATTAGGAAGATGATTTTTTTCCCAGTTATAAACAAGTGAATGTTTCTAGAACAATAAGCTATATGATAAAAATGATTATGTTGAATGCACTTTTTTCTCTGGTAGAAAAATAACTCTCATTGAAAATGATATAGCATAATATTGGACAAGAAATCTAATCATAAATACATAGACTTAGCTCTAATACTTACTAGCTATGTGCCATTAAGTTAATAATGTAAAACACTGAAATCCAGCTTCTTCTTCCTAGGAATAAAATCTGTTAAATTTTCTTAAAATTTTCATGAACATGTTTGCAATTAAATATATAAAAATATATCTGTTAGAGGTTAAACCTCACTAGGTTTGCAATAATTAACAAGTTGTGACTCAATTCTCCCTGATATGCTTTAAGGAAGGATAAACCCCCCCCTTAAGTCTACGTGTCTGAAAGCATGGCACTTCCCCAAAGGTTGAACAAAAAGACTGCATGGAGATGGGAGTAAAGTGAGATAGAGAACCCCCCCTCCAGACCAAGGCCCCACAGCCCCTCCAGCACTCCTAGGACACATAACTCCCTAGCTCACAATCCTCTATCTGTACAACGGGAAATTTTCACCTCTACAACTTCCTATTAGCCACTGCACCTTACTCAAACCCTTGATCCCCTCCCACCTACTATCATTTCCCTGCCTAAGAATGTACTGTATAAATTCAAATCCCTCCTTTCCATGGGTGGGCTGAAGTCTATTCTTCAGACCCCCTCTGTTGGGAAAGCTTCCCAATAAACTTTCTGCCTGCAATCATCCATCTCCATGTTCCAATGAGTGCCAATTTTCCCAACAATATCTTATGACAGAATTCATAGTTCTTTTATGGCTAAGCTTTTGTTTAAATTGTCAAGTGATACACTTTTAAGTGGTATGAGAAAGTTTAAGCTTCTTGAGAATTTCAAAGACTAGAAAAGGCATGAGTATTTTAAACTTATGGATAAAAAGTATTAACAGAATACTTGGAAGTAGACTGATAACTGTAATATTCTATGTGGTAAAACAATAGAATATTAGATTTCAGGCTAGTACTTTGCCATGTTAATAAGGAACTCTTGTAAAATTTTTGAATAATACATGCCTATTAGATCCCAAACTCTTAGATTCTAACATATCTGTAATATTGGCTATGGAATCTCAAATAAAATGAAAAAAGATATAAAGAAATATCATATTGCTAGGAAGCCCAGTTGGGAGAAATCTATTAAAAATGCAATCCAAAACTGATCTATAGTTTCAAGGGAGCACCAATTAAAACTTATTATTTTTCCAGAAATTGAGAAGTTGGTTCTAAAATTTAGATAAAAACCAAAGAACTAAAGTTAGTCAACACAAATTTGAAAAAGAAGAATGCAGTTGGATGACACATATCATCTAAATTCAGGATTTGCCATCAAGCTAAATAATCAACAGAATGTGGCAATGGTGAAAAGATAAATACCTAGATCAGTGTAACTAATTAGAGAGTTTAAAAATAGATTCACACACATACGGTCAATTGACTTTTCACAAAGACATACAGGAATATCCATGACTGACATATAGTATTTTAAAAAAATAGTGCTGAAAAAATTGAATATTTTTTTTGCCAAAAAAGGAAACATTAACTCATCATTTGCTCCATATATAAATGTCTCCAAAATAGAACTTGGGCATGAATGTGAAACTTAATACTATAAAAATTCTAAAGTAAACATAGAAGAACATGTATGTGACCATGGTTTAGTCCCATTTTTTTAAGAAAAGACACAAAATACATTAGCCATCAAAGAAAATTGGAAACATTGTATTCCAACATATTAAAATCTGTTCTGTGAAAGACTATTAGGGAATAAGCAAACAAGTCACAGATTTATAGAAATTATTTGCTAAACAGCTATTTGACAAAGAACATGTATCCATAATATAAAAAATAACTCCCAATGCTCAATCATATCAAGATTAAAGAACAGGAAAAAAAGATGGAAACTAAGCCCGGGAAAAGATTCTCATTACCATTCATCATTACATACGTACAATTTAAAAACACAGTGTTCTCAGGCACATATTAAGATGCCTAGAACAAAAATGTGTAATGATAACTGATAATGCAAAGCCCTTACAAGTATGTAGAGCAATTGAAACTCTCAAACATTCCTGGAAGGAACACAAACTGATGCAGTCGTTCTGGAAAAATTCTGACAGTTTCTTAGGAAGTGCAACCATTTACCCTATGATTCAGAGATCTTACTCTTTTTTATTTACACAAGGAAATGAAAATATATGTTCACATGAAGACCTGTATGACATTGTTTATATTTCATAATTGGAAATAATCCACATGTCCATTCACAAGAAAAGGGACAAGATAACTATAGTACATATGTACAAAGACTACAACTAACCAATAAATAAGGAGGAAAAAACCTACTGATTTATTTAACTATACAGATGCATCTCAAATATAGTCTGCTGTGTGGAAGAAACCAAATTCAGAAAGTTGGATACATTGTGATTCTACTTATGTCACCTGCTGGTTCCCAGATCTGGAAGTAAATGGACATGATTGACTTCAGAATGGTTGAGGGGAATTTTAAGGTTGATGAAAATTTTCTACAATTTGATCTTGGTTACAGAATTGTATGCATTTTCAAATTCATATAACTGACACATGGAAATGGTAGATTTTTATGCATATATATTAAAATAACCATAACTTTACAACTACTGTCTACATAAATTAATCTTTGCTTCAAATTAGGCATTGCCTTTATAGGGAAGATTGTGACTAGAAAACAGTGGAACAGAGTCTTCTGTAGTATTGGCAATGTTCTGTTTCTTCCTGTTTATAGGGTTATTTTCAGGTCATGAAAATCCTTAAGCTCCACACTTTTGATATCTGGACTTGCTTATATGCATAGTAACTACAATAAAACTTAAAAAAGGAAATAAACCTCTGTTCAGTTATACCTTTTCTAATAAATTCTATAAACCTCTGTTACTTAAACACTGACTCAGTCTTACCTTCTTGCTGATGCTTGTAGTAATGAAATAGAGAATACATTTTTACCTTATATTCATTTTATATTTATGAGTCAAGTTTTTATACATTTTGAAAATTATAGTTTAGTAATTTTTAAGTCTGTCATGTTCTCTCAAATTATTTGTTTTCTTATTTCAAATTGATTTTTCTTCAAATCTGTTCTTTACATATTTCCTTTTCTTAACTGTGCTTTGTATGATGACAGTCACTCATATTTAACTAAATTTTCCAATTTCTGTCTCTTTTTTTCAAATTTTAGTTAATTTCTGCATTCTTCAAATCATGTTTTCACATCCTCCAGATAATTATCCATCTCTTTTCAGATATATATGATGTTCATGAAGCTTTAATAACTTGTTTCATTTTCTTCTATAATATTTTAGTATATTAAATTAATGTAAATATTTGCCTGCTATAAAGCTTTATTGTATGCTCTGATGTTATAACTATGGGAATATTCTTTGTTCCATTTACCATGTTGCATATTAAATACCTTTATGTGGAATTTAATTGTATTTCTTTTATTCTCCCATGTTTAAATATTATTTGCATTTTTACTGTCAGAAGGAGGTATAGATGTAGTTTAGGGATTGCTCAAAGTAATTTTTCCAGTTTCATGCTCTGGAATCACTCTTTCAGAAAAAGAAATATAATTTTGAGTTGGCATATACCCAATGGACACAAGAAAGTTAATATCTCCTTTAAAAATTTAACTAATATAAAAATATAGCCCTTTATTTCTAGTGTCCCTATTTCTGATTATTATCTTTCATCAAGAATATTAAAGCAAATTTCAAATTTACAGTTATTGAACTAAATATATTGGGAGACTTTTCTATATTCCTGCTATGTTCTGTGGAAGACATGCAATTCAGTTTTTAATACAACTCTAATAAAACAACCAATCTCTAATTTAAATATTAAAGTATATACTGTAGTTTGAGATTAAGGCATATAGATTCTAAAATATTGTATTAATGATGAAAAAGCCATTCTTTTTACTCATGGAACTGAATTGCTATTTAATTAAGGTATTCTAGGATTTTTGGATTTTTATACCAGTTTATCAAGATCTTCTTGAGGTCCAGAGGTGATGTCCCAAGGAGAAAACACCTCTTTTTTTTTTACAGAAGATTAACAAGACATTTTTTCAGTTGTAAACAAGTGAATGTTTCTGGAACAATGAGCTACATGGTAAATTAGAAATCTAATCATAAGGACATAGACTTAGCTTTAATAATTATTAGCTATGTGCCATTAAGTTAATAATTTAAAACCCTGAACTCCAGTTTCTTCTTCCTAGGAATAAAACCTGTTTCATTTTCTCAAAATTCCCATAAACATGTTTGCAATTAAATAAAAGTATATCCTATTACAGAATTCACAGTTCTTTAATAAATATGACTAAGTTCTTGTTTAACTTGTCAAGTGATACACTTTTAAGTGGTATGAGAAAGTTTAAGCTTATTGAGAATTTCAAAGAGCAGATAAGGTATGAATATTATAAACTTATGGATAAAAAGTATTAACAGAATAGTTTGGAAGTAGACTGATAACTGTAATATTCTATGTGGTAAAACATTAGAATATTAGAGTTCAGACTAGTACTTTGCCATGTTAATATGGGCCGCTTATAAATTTTTGATTAATACATGGCTATTGGATCCCAAACCTTTACATTCTAACTCATTAATGGAATATTGGCCATGGTTTCTGAAATAAAATGAAAAAATAAATAAATAAATATCATATGCCAGGTAGCCTAATTGGGATCAATCTATTAAGTAAATGCAATCCAAAATTGATCTAAAGTTTCAAGGGAGCACTAATTAAAATTTATTTTTTTCCAGAAATTTTGAAGACAATTCTACACTTTAGGTAAAAACTGAAGAACTAAGGTAGTCAACACAAATTTGAAAAAGAAGGATAAAGTTGGACGATTCACATAAGCTGATTTCAGTACTTTTCATCAAGCTAAATAATTAACAGAATATGGTAATGGTGAAAATATCAATGCCTAGATCAGTGTAACCAATTAGAGAGTTTTGAAATAGATTCACACACATATGGTCAATTGATTTTTCACAAAGGCAGCAAGGAATATCAATCATGGACATATAGTATAAAAAATCGGGTACTGAAAATATTGAATAGTCTTTTGCCAAAAAAGGAGACATTAATTCATCATTTGCCACATATTTAAAAGTTCACTCAAAATAGACTTTAGATATTAATGTGAAGCCTAATACTATAAAAATTCTAAAGTAAACATAGAACATCTGTTTGACCATGGTTTAGCCCCATGTTTTAGATAAGACACAAAATACTCCAGCTACAGGAGGAAACTGGATACATTGTATTTCAACATATTAAAATATGCTTTGTGAAAAAGACACTTTTCAGGGAATGAATAAACAAGTCACTGAATTGGAGAAAATATTTCCTGAAAAACTATTTAACCAAAACTTGTATCGTAATATAAAAATTACTCTCAAAACTAAATAATATGAAGATAAAAGAAAAGGAAAACAATTAAAACTGTGCAAAAACTTGGACATTTCACCAAGAAGACACACAGAAGGCAATTAAGCCCAGAAAAATATTGTCACTACCATTCATCATTAGGGAGCTACAATTTAAAACCACACTGTGTTCTCATACACATAGTAAAATGGATAAAATAAAAACATGTAATAATAACTGATAATGCAAAGCACTTACAAGTATGTAGAGTAATTGAAACTCTCATCTGTTGCTGGAAAGAACTCACTTACCCTATGACCCAGTGAACTTTTTTTATTTATCAAAAGAAATGAAAACATATATTCACATAAAGACCGTATGATTCTGTTTATATTCCATAATTGGAAATAATCACATGTCCATCCACAAGTGAATGGACAAGATAACTGTGGTACTTGTGTACAAAGACTACAACTAACCAATATAGGAGGGAAAAACTACTGATTTATTCAACATTACAGATGGATCTCAAATACATTATGCTGAGTGGAAGAAGCCAAACTCAGAAAGTTTCATTACATCGTGATTCCACTTTTATCACATGTTGGTTCCTAGAACCTGAAGTATATGGAGTGATTGACTTCAGAGTGGTTGAGGGGGTTTTTGAGTATGATGGAAATGTTTTATAATTTGATTGTGGTTATAAAATTGTATACATTTGTCAAGTTGATATAACTGACACATGGAAATGGTAGACTTTTATTCATATATTAAAATAACCATAATTTTACAACTACCATCTACATAAATTAATCTTTGCTTCAAATTAGGGATTACCTTTATAGGAAAGATTGTGACTAGAAAACAGTGGAACAGAGTCTTCTCTAGTATTGACAATGTTCTATTTCTTCCTGTTTATAGTGTAATTTTTAGGTCATGAAAATTCATTGTTTCATACTTGTGATATCTGGACTTGTTTTTATGCATATTATCTACAATAAAATGTGAAGATGGAAGAAAACCGTATTTTGTTGCAGCTTTTCTAATGAATTCTATAAACTCCTGTTACTTAAATGCTGTTTGACTCCATCTTACCAGCCTACCATCTGTATTAGTCAGCCAAAGGGGTGCTAATGTGAAATAACAAAAATGGGTTGGTTTTTATAAAGGGTATTTATCTGGGATAGAAGTCCACAGATACCAGGCCATAAAGTGTTAAGTTTCTTCTTTCACCAAAGTCCATTCCACGTGTTGGAGCAAGACAGCTGCCAATGTTTGCCAGGGTTCAGGCTTCTTGGGTTTCTCTCTTCCTGGGGCTGCATTTCTCTCCAGGCTTAGCGCCTCTGGTTCCTCCACAAGGTCAGCTGTAGACTATCAGGCAAATGGCTCACTTCTCTTCTCCTGGGTCCTTCTCTCCAACATCAGAACTCCTCTCAAAAACTGCTTCAACTCTGTTCTTGCCAAGCCTTTTATATTTGATTCCCCACCCACCAAGGAGTAGAGCTCAATGCCCTACTGACATGGCCCAGTCAATGCCCTAATCATAACTTAATCATGCCCAGATTAATAGATCAGTTTACAAGCATGATCCAATTATATTTTTGGAATTCATAATTACATCAAATTGCCAGATGGCTACATTCCACCCTCTGAATTCCAAAAATAGATTACACTATTCAAAAAACCTTAAATCAGTAAGAATTCAAATGCAAAATCATATCATAGGCAGTTTACAGAAATAGTTTGTCTTCAGGCAAAATACCATCTGCTGTAGACTTCTGAAACTTACAAAACCATTTAACTGCTTCCAATACACAAATGAAAGACAAAGGATAAACACTTTCAATATCATAAGAAGAAATTTGGATGTTAAACATGAGTCATGGATCCTCTACAGTTCAGTAAAACTGCAGGGCATACTCCATTTGATTTCAAAGTCTGAGAGTCATTCTTAAGATGATGGTTTCTTCTCCTTGGGGCCACATGGGGACCCACCCTTTCCACAGGCTTGCCCAATGACCATTTTCTTGGTTCCACCCTCATCAAGCATCTGGGTGTCAACCAAGCTCCAGATCTCACCCTCCAAGAGTATTGGAGTGATTGGCCCACCTTACCCAACCTTTCAGTTAGAGTCTTAGTTCCCCTAGTACAGTGAGGTGAAGAAAGCATTCCCCCTAACCTTTGGTATACAGGTTCAACCCTCTCAGAGCAATGGGTTGACCACCTGGCCTTCTCTAATGCATGGGGGACAGGTACACCCCTCTCAGATCTATGGGGTGTTTACCTTAACTGCCCTAATCTTTGAGGAATGTGTTCCACCCTCTCTGCACCCTGGGATGGCAAAACTCTCCCAGAACATTGGGTCGGGACATCCACCCTCTTCAACTGCTGGGGAAAACTCACCCTCTCAGCACCATGGGGCATCAAAACTTTCCCAGAACATCAGGTAGGAACATCCACCCTCTTCAACTACAGGGGAAAACTCACCCTCTCTGTACATATGAGTGGGGCTCCTCTCTTCGCCGAAGGAGATGTCTTAATTCCAGATCTCTGCTTCCATGGTTTTCTGCTTAAAGCTGATTCTCCTTCAATCTCTCCTTTCCATGTCCTCTTTTGTCCAAGCTGACAGTGGTTTTGTTCATACAGCTCTCTCAAAAACTTTGTTGGTTTAGCATGCAGGAAGCAGGGCACCAAGCCGTCAGATAGTAAGACTTTCCACAAGTCTTTCCGAGATAGCTGCATCTTCATTTCTGAGTTTCAAGTTCCACATTTAGTAAAGTCTTCAAGTAGGGCATTTTCATCTGGGAATTTGATTTCCAGAAACTTGGAAGTTTCTGTTTTCTTTGTGTTCAAAAGTCCAGTCTTTAGTGTATTTCACTTATCTAGTGCAAGGGGAAGCCAAGCCACATTCTCCGAGTTTACCTTGGAAAGTTCTTCAGCTAAATGCTCCATTTCACCATTTTCAAATTCTGTCTTCCATATAACACCAGGAATTAATCTTGCTAAGTTCTCTGCAACTTTAAAACATGGATTGCCTTTCCTCCAGTTTCCAATAATAGTTTCATCATTTACTTCTAAGGCATCATAGAAAGGCTCTTTAGCATCCATATTACTTTCAACAGTCTCTTCAAAGTGATCTAGGCCTTTTCCATCAAGCATTTCACAATTCCTTCAAAAAATACCCCGTACCCATTTAAAAAACCATTCCAATATTTTGGTATATGTAAAAGCACTACCCTACTCCTGGTACCAAATTCTGTATTAGTCAGCCAAAGGGGTGCTAATGTGAAATAACAAAAATGGGTTGGTCTTTATAAAGGTATTTATCTGGGATAGAAGTCCACAGATACCAGGCCATAAAGTGTTAAGTTTCTTCTTTCACCAAAGTCCATTCCACATATTGGAGCAAGACAACTGCCAATGTTTGCCAGGGTTCAGGCTTCTTGGATTCCTCTCTTCCTGGGGCTGCATTTCTTTCCAGGCTTAGCTCCTCTGGTTCCTCCACAAGGTCAGCTGTAGACTATCAGGCAAATGGCTCACTTCTCTTCTCCTGGGGCCTTCTCTCCAACATCAAAACTCCTTCTCAAAAAACTGCCTCAACTCTGTTCTTGCCATGCCATTTATATTGGATTCCCCATCCACGAAGGGGTAGGGCTCAATGTCCTACAGACGTGGCCCAGTCAACGCCCTAATCATAACTTAATCATACCCATATTAACAGATCAGTTTTCAAGCATGATCCAATTATATTTTTGGAATTCATAATTACATCAAATTACCAGATGGATATACCATCTTAGGGAACACATTTTTGCTATGTATTCATTTTACATTTCTATGAGTCAAGTTTTTGGCATTTTGAAAATTTTAGTTCAGCACTTTTTAAGTCTGTCAGCTTTGCTCAAATTATGAATTAAATTTATTATTTCAAGTTGATTTTTCTTCATATGTGTCCTTTCCATTTTTCCTTTTCTTAACCACACTTTGCATGGTGACACTCATATATTTAATAAATTTGTCTATTTCTGTTATTTTTTCCAAATTTTAGTTAATTTCTGCATTCTTTAAATAAAGTTTTCATATCCTCCACATGTCTACCTGTCTTGTTTCAGATAAATATGATATTCATGGAGCTTTAATATCCTGTGTTATGTTCTTATATAATATTTAACATACTAAATTAATGTATTAATTTGCCTGCTACAAAGCCTTATTTTATGCTCTTATGTTCATTACTTTGGTGATATTCTTTGTTCCTTTTTATCATTTTACACATTAAATACATTTATGTGGAGTTTAATTGTATTTATTTTATTTTCCCATGTTTCAATGTGTTTGGCATTTTCACTATCATAAGGAGGTATAGATGTAGTTTAAGGATTAGTCAAAGTAAATTTTGTGCTATGGTATTACTCATATTTTTATGGTGGTCTTAAAATACTATCACCCCCAGAGCTATACCTGATCATGAGCTCTTTCTACATCAAGTACCTGGAATCCCATAGCTATACAGCCCTTGCCTTCCTAAGTGGTTTTCTGTGACCTAGACCTTATCTGTTGCTGCAACTGTACTTTATGAGACCTATATCTTGCAGAACGTCCATTCTTCTTTGAAACTTACCTCCCAGTGTTTCTGTCCTTCTCATTTTTCTTCTGCTTGCTTTGTCTCAATTTCATTTTTTTTAGTATTTGTTTTTTTTCTCTCTTTCTTTCAAATAGAGGGTTTATGCAAATATCTGGTAATCTTTATTATCTACTCATGTTTTATTTTTTGTTGTTGTTAGATAATTTATGATCTTACAAAACAATCATGCATAACATGGGCAGAATTCTCATACAACACCCCCTTATCAACACCTTGCATTGCTGTGGAATATTTGTTACAAATTATAAAAGAACATCATCAAAATATGACAAGAATTCTTAATGTCATATTGCATCACTTCTTTCAAGTTTTGCCTCCAATGTCACTTTATCATGAAGTCCCAGCTAAACTTTCTCTGAAACATGTCAGACTTCCTCAAATACAAAACCATACTTTATCCCTCTTTTGGCTTGTTTCTCCTGAGGTGATTCTTCTAATTCATGTCATTTTTATTTATTGCATGATATAACCAAACATGTAGGTCCCTAAAAATATTTTGAATAAATAATGAATCATAAGCATCTATAGAATTGAAAAAAATATTAAAATTCCAGTGCCTCTCTGTTGTTAATCAAAGTTTTATTTCTCTGTCTTGGTCCTAAGTGTGTGTGTGTGCATGTGTGTGTACTAATTCCTCTGGGTAATTAACACACTAGCATTCTGAATTCAAAAATGTCAATGCTCTTGAGCTTTATGCTTTTTTATGTATAAAATGTAAATGTGGAGGGGATGTGGCTCAAACGGTTGAGCATCCCCCTCCCACATGTGAGCTCCTGGTTCCGTGCCTTGTGCCTCCTGAAAAAAAAAAAA